>JAJDFG010000685.1:0-93962 GCA_021039105.1 Scomber colias
TATTTTTTTTATTTAATCTTATTTCTCTTCCAGCTGCTCTGATTTTTTGCTGACTCTTTTGCTGCTGTACATTTGAATTGCTTTATTTATTCCCATGGGTTTCATATGATTGATGATTTTACTCTTCTTCTTTTTTTTTTTTTTTTTTTTTTTTATTTACATTTACTTCCCCCCCCCCCATTTTTATCCAAGTATCTCATCTGTGTTTCAACCAATACTGGATTTAAAGAAGAAAATCCAATATCAATATATCAGCCAATAATCTTATATACACAGAATAAACACATAAATACACATTTCTTGCAATTGATGATTTGCAATAATTGTGGATATCAAACACTTGTGATACAGATCTGTAATGGTGGCATTATATTTTACAGTTTAACACTAATCAATAAGGTATAAAATGATATAATTGCACTGAAACAGTAAACTACAATGAATTTAATCATTATAAATTGCTATAAATAAATAAAAAACATATAAAAGTAAATATATATTAAACTTGAATTCAGATAAAAGGATCACATGTATAAATAAAATGGTACTAATATAACTTTAAAAAAAATATATATGTATATCAGACAACTTATAATAATCATAAAAATAACTTTTAATGTATTTTAGATATAAATGTGTGTCATCTCTACTGGCTCAAATTAGACTCGATAAGATTTTGAGTTTGTTAAATGACATTAAAATAACTTTAAATTGATTCTTGTATCTTGAAAATGGAGATATTGAAGTGTCTGAATTAAATATGTGTTAAAATAATTTCTGTACAGACTTTAAATGTTTATTTTTGTGGCTGTGATTTGGTCTGAGAGTTTTAGAAGACGAACTGAGACAGAAAGAGAGAGAGAGAGAGAGAGAGAGAGAGAGAGAGAGAGAGAGAGAGAGAGAGAGAGAGAGAGAGAGAGAGAGAGAGAGAGAGGGAGGGAGAGAGAGAGAGAGAGAGAGAAGAGAGAGAGAGAGAGAGAGAGAGAGAGAGAGAGAGAGAGAGAGAGAGTGAGGGAGAGAGAGAGAGAGAGAGAAAGAGAGAGAGAGAACAGAGAGAGAGACAGAGAGAGAGAGAGAGACAAAGAGAGAGAGAGACAGAGAGAGGGAGAGAGAGAGACAGAGACAGAGAGAGAGAGAAAGAGAGTGAGAGAGAGAGAGAGCAGAGAGAGAGAGAGAGAGAGAGAGAGAGAGAGAGGGGATAGAGAGCAGAGAGAGAGAGAGAAAGAGAGTGAGAGAGAGAGAGAGAGAGAGAAGAGAGAGAGAGAGAGAGAGACAGACAGACAGACAGACAGACAGACAGACAGACAGACAGACAGACAGACAGAGAGAGAGAGAGAGACAGAAGAGGAAAAATGATGATAACAATGATGCAGCTTTTTCCTTCAGGGGAGAATAACTACACTGTTGTTACTCATCACTCTGCGGAGTCGGTAAAGTCAACACGAGAGGCGAGCAGAGAGACGAGGTTATTTATCTAACAACACGACCTCCGAACACGGCAGGATGTAACCACACACACACACACACACACACACACACACACACACACACACACACACACACACACACACACACACACACACACACACACACACACACACACCTTTTTTCTTTTTTTTTTTTTAATTAAGTTTTTTTTAATTATAATGTTGAAAGGCAAAACAGAGAGGAAGGCAGATATCTGTGTGATGATGTGTTCTCCTTTTCTCTTCAATCGTTCTCAGCTGTTTTTTGTAATTATTTTTTTTGGGTGTGGAGCCTTTTTAGAAAAATCAATTTCCTGAATTAATGGAAATGACGTCTGCAGCTTGAAAAACAAGCTTCAATTCCAGGCAGCGAGCCTTAAATGACTCATATTTTGATAGATTATTAATCATGAGTATCAGTCTAAATCAGGCGGGGAGTTCTGGTCCTCTGAAATGAGGCCAACCAGGAAGTAACTTAGAACTGCATTCTATCAAAAGGCCACCAGGGGGGCGACCGTCTCTATACAAGTCAATGGAGAATTCACCAACTTCTCACTTGATTTCTAACCTCAGTAAACGTTTTCAAAATGTGTTTATGGTCTCAATCGCTAGTTTAAAGCCTTCTTCAATGCAGTATGATGTTCATTTGGGACATTTTGGCCTCCCTGATTTTATATGTGACGATAAAGCAGGGTATGCATTAGGGCGTGGCTACGTCCTGATTGACAGGTTGATTGACCAATGTCTTCGAGATCCAGCCCTCTATTAAAGTAACCAAAATCGACTATAAGATATTAATTTAATAGTAGAGCTGGTTGTAGTATCAATATATAATGGGTATCAAACTAAGTACTCACTTGGTATCGGTATTATAAAATGATCTTCAAATGACAATAATATTGTTTATCCCGATAATTTCTGAGATAATATATCGTCCGACAAAAGTAGTTATGGCAACAGGTGCACAGCTAGATGCTTTCTTACATCAGCATCTGGACAAGCTTATTTTTAACTGGTTTGGTATTAAAAGACGCAGCTAACGATAATCCTCTCAATTAAAAATCTATATTTATTTGATCAGAAAATAGTGAAAAATGTTGATCAAACTCAAAACGACGTCCTCAAATGTCTCATTTTGTTCTCAACCCAAAAAAAGATACTCAGTTTAGTATCATAGAAGACTGAAGAAACCATAAAATATTCACATTTTTAAAAAGCTGGAACCAGATAATTTTGGGGCAAAAAAAAGAAAGACTAAAAATAATTAATTAATTCTTAAAATAGTTGAGTAATTTTCTGTTGATTGACGAATCGTCGCAGCTCAACGTCAAATGATTAAATATTTGTGATATGACTTTTTCTCACTATTAAATTAATCTCCATATATAATCTCAGGAATGTATGCATATGTAATTTTATTATATTGCAGATTGTTTACTGTATATAGTCTTTTATTGTATATATTTTATCATGTTTTACCCTTATACTACTACTTTTTCCCCACTGTACTGCCGTGGGAATCATTAAAGACACATCATATTTTATTTTGGTAATCAATTCATAATTTTGAGTTGTTTTAAAGAGAAAAAAAAATGTCCAAATTGTCCACTTTCAGCTTCTTCAAAGTGAATATTTCTAATTTATGACAGTAAAGAGAAACATCTTTGGTTTGCAGACTGTTAATGATGTTTGAAGAAACAGTAATCCACATTTTTCAACATTTTTCTGACATTTTATTTACTACTCTGCCCCGAAAAAAGGAGGTGATGTAACTTTAATGACGCGAGTGATACATAAATATTGATCTGAGCGATCACAGACTGTAAACTGTGCACGAGAGCAGAAATCATCAGACTGTAGTGAGTCAAACAGACAATAAACACATCCAACAGTTTGGTCATCGTGTTCAGATTACCAAGAACTGCTCTCCTTCATTTATTCCTCTGAGGACATTATTAATAAGAGAGCCATAATGTGACTTTAACACTTCCCAGCAGCCAAATTGATTTCCTGTAAAAAACAAAAACCTTCAAGGTCGCCAAAGTGCCAAAAAATGCCTTTTAAGACCTTTTTAAAACCACAAAAGAACACAAATTCAACTACTCTATGTAAAGCTTTTTGTCCTCTGTCATAACAAAAACATTTTCCTGTATTAAAATCGCTCCGCAAACAGTGGCAGAAGAAGTAATTAGATCCTTTACTCGTGTCAGGCGGGACGGTCTGGTCCTCTGAAATGAGGCCAACGCGGAAGTAACTTAGAACTGCATTTTATCAAAAGGCCACCAGGGGGCGACCGTCTCTATACAAGTCAATGGAGAATTCACCAACTTCTCACTTGATTTCTAACCTCAGTAAACGTTTTCAAAATGTGTTTATGGTCTCAATCGCTAGTTTAAAGCCTTCTTCAATGCAGTATGATGTTCATTTGGGACATTTTGGCCTCCCTGATTTTATATGTGACGATAAAGCAGGGTATGCATTAGGGCGTGGCTACGTCCTGATTAACAGGTTGATTGACCAATGTCCTCGAGATCCAGCCTTCGCAACCATAGCAACCTCCCCGCTCCGCCCATGGCTCCGCCCATGACCATATAAGTAGAATCCATGTTTTTATTTTTCCCAGCATGCACCTGAAATTTTCAAGATGGCGCTGCCTAGATTCGAAACTATTGGCTTCCGAGCAGCAGTCCACAAACCAATGGGTGACGTCACGGATGTTACGTCCATTTCTTTTATAAAGTCTATGGTATTTACTTCTTTACATCTTTATAAACCAAACCAGAGTCTTATTTTTTGGCACCTCAGTTAAAAAAAAAAAACACTCACAGCTTCACAGTTGAGGCAGCGTGTCTTTTATACAGTCTATGGTTAAAATATGAATTAATCTATTTATGAATGTAAATTGGTGTAGACGCTATTTATGAGTCAGAATATAAACAGTATGGTAACTTTTTAAAGAAACTGCGGTGACCCTGATATGCTGCTGCTGCTGCTGCTGCTTTCACAATTAAAAATAGGTTGCACGGTCTGATGTGTGTGGTCTTTTATAAAAAAAAAAAAACACCACCACACCGTGCGTGCACCAGCCGCTGTGGATAAGTGAGAGCTTACAGCAGCAGCCAACAAACTAAACAGACTGCAGCAGACTTCTCTCCGTCGGTGAGCATCTGCCTAACCGTCTGTCGGCTCTGAAAAAAGGTGCAACGGCTTGAGACGGGTTACAGTCAGAAGTTAATCTTCAAGCTTTAAGCTCCCCTGCCTGCGTGCCTGCCTGCCTGCCTGCTTGGCTGCAACGTCGCTACGCTACGAAACAAACAAAGATAGAGCCGTCACTTTAAATGAGACGACAGCAAAATAAAAAAGCAGAGTAACAATGTCTGACCTTTTTTATGCTTGACCTTTTTTGTTTAACAACCTGTCGAATAGGTGTTTTAGAGCCAGGCGCTGACCCCCACTGTGCTGAATATCCACAGTATCACGTTATAAGAGCTGCAACCAACCATTATTTTCATTATCAGTGATGTGTTATTATTATTTTAGACTAATTAATTAGTTGTTTGGTTGATAAAATGTCAGAAAATGTTCGTTCACAACCTAAAAATACTCAGTTTATTGTCATAAACCACACAAAAAAACTGATTATTTTCATTTTTGGTGATGTGTTATTATATTCTTATATAAATTAGTTTTTCGGTTCATAAAATGTTGATAAATGTCAATTACAGTTTCTCAAAGCCCAAAGATATTCAGTCTACTGTCAAATATTCACATTTAAGAAGCTGGAATCAGAGAATTTGGACATTTTCTTCTTTAAAAAAAAGTAACTAAACACTATGAATCAATAAGAGATGAATCGATATAGTAGGGCTGGGTATTGGTACTCGATACCTTTTAATGGTATACACCGAAATAAATTGATACCAAGTAATATCAAAACGTCTCTCATCAAACGATGGTGCTAGAGACCAATCACCAACATGATTAGCAGTCATTAAGTGGGGAACATGAACGTCATAGACTAAATTTGGTGCTGATAGATCCAGTAGATATTGAGATATTTCTGTGGATACATGAAAATTTTGACTTGCTAATGGCACCAGATAAAAAATCAGAGGGTCGCTTAAATCAATAGGCTTCATCCTCTGAGGACCGGTAGAAAACACCACAACTATGGCTGAGTATCGGCACTCAATACCTTTAAGGCAGGGTTGTCAAACATCCGGCCCGTGGGCCAGAAACAGCCCGCTGAGGGGTTCAATCCGGCCCACTGGATAACTTTGCCAAGTATGAGAAATTACAGAAAAGTAATCCAATATTTCTGCTGCTTTTCCACCCTGACCAGAATACATAGTCATATTTAAACCATTCATATATTGAACACACAAAATGTTGTCACTTATAGTAAAGTTATAATATACATATATTAGTTATAGGTTAATATGCAAAGGTTTTACTGGTCCGGCGCACTTGAGATAAAATTTGGGCTGCATGTGGCCCTTAAACAAAAATGAGTTTGACACCACTGCTTTAAGGTATCGACTGAAATAAATTGATACCAAGTCGTATCAAAACCCGTCAGACGATACCTGCAATCGATCTAACCCTAACCCTTTTTGCACCCAGAGCTAGAAAATATGTATGTATTTGTACGGACTTGCTCACAGCCAATCAATGGAAGCCAATCACCACAGCAGCTACGACACGTCTGTGGTGGTGAAGTCGTGGTGAATTTGAGTTACCTAACTTAGCAGTTCAGCAGCCAAGATGCCTCCTAAATGCTCTAAAGTGAGTCTACACTACTCGCCTGTTACACCGGATAAAAGACAGAGACCTAAATGTGTTAATGGGAATCTAATGAAGGACTCAGCTGGTATCAGAATCACTTTAAGAGTACTTGGATTGGTGCTGGTGTCGTCATTATATCAGTGGTATAAATGACAATAATATCATTTATCACCATTATTTCTGAGACAATATTTCGTCCCGCAAAAGTAGTTATTGTGACAAGTTTAAATGTTATCATTATGTTCAATGCCTGAAGTAAATTTAGCTGATAACACTTCTGTTCTTTCTCATAAATAGGATTTTAAATGCTGAAGTTGACTTGTAATGTAGTATTTTGCATTGCTGTATTAGTCTTTTTACTTAATTAAGATCTGAATACTTCATCCACTGCAGTCTTTATGGTGTGTTGCAAATTTTAAAAAACTCAAAACCCCATAAACCATTAGCTAATCAGCCGTCGAGAGGAAACAAGCCAGGGTGTGTCCCATGACAGGAAATGCTATATTTGTCCATCACTTATAGCTCGAAAGACAACAGCAGTCAGCTGTTTGAGGTGTTAATATCTGCTGACTGTAGGAAATAAAACATGTTTGGCTTTTCACTCGAGTTAGAAGTGATAGATATGAAATAAAAGAAAAGGAAGTAGGTGAAATAATAGAAAGAAATAGAGAAGGAGAAGAGTTTAATATCTAATAGATTATTTAACTATTTAATTGCCTCTTTCTTTTTGTACTTTGCTTTGAATTATATCAGATTGCTTCTCTCTCTCCCTCTTTTAAGCTAACCCTAATTAACCCACCTTACTACAATTCAGAGAGAAATACAGTCTAATATCTCACTATAAAATGTAATAAAAACAAATATAACATCCACCTATCTCTCTATTTATCTAACAATGTATCCAACCATTAAACCATCTATATATCTATTTGTTTACCTATTGAACTATCAGTCTATACACCTATAAAAATATCTATTCATCCATTTATCTATCTACCTATCCCCCAATCTATCCATCAAACGTTACATCATCTATCTATCCATCTATCTATCTATCTATCTATCTATCTATCTATGTATCTATCTACCCATCTATCTATCTACCATCTATCTATCCTACTCGTCTATCTATCCATCTGTCCATCTATCTATCTCTGTCTAACTTTATCTATCCATAACAGTGTGTTAGCAGTAAGCTAGCTGCTTTTCGCCCTTCTTCTCATAAACAAACAACAAAAACCAGAGAATAAACTAAACCCTCCCCCCCTACAAAAAAAAACCTGCATTAACTCTTCATTTCACCCTCTAAATAAACCAAACTATAACATCTATAGAGCTTGAGTAGCTATGTACAACTTTCTGGAAGCACTCCACTCTCTCTCTTTCTATGTGTGAGTGTGTTATTATCATGTTAGCAAAACAGGCTAACACGGCAGCTAGCAGCTAGCTCCGAGCTCCACCCCCCCTTCCCTCCCTCCCTAACCCTCCACCTCTCCCCGGACACAGGACACACACACCCGGGCACACAGCAGCAGACTCCCCGCCGACTTACCATCGTACAAATCGAGGCGATCTTTCGGACTGTCATCAGTATTTCCATCCGTAAGCTGCCATGTTGGACCGAACCCCCGATGGTGAAATAGTGAGAGCCGTTGCGGCTGCAGAGTTCCGGGAGAGACCGTTTGCCCCTCTCCGCCAGAGCCGTCAAGTTACAGCGGGGACGGTGCGTCACATCCGGGTACGGGGTTTCAAAATAAAATAAAAGGTATGCTACAAATTAAAAGGCGGGGTTCAGAAGTTGATTTATAGAGTTGGTTGGTTGGTTGGTTGGTTGGTTGGTAGGTAGGTAGATAGATAGATAGATAGATAGATAGATAGATAGATAGATAGATAGATAGATAGATAGATAGATAGATAGATAGATCAAATGTAATAAGTAATTATGTAACTAGGCCTATTTCTACCTATCTATCCATCTATCTATCTATCTATCTAAGTAGGGTAACTAGTAATCTGTAACCTATTACATTTCCAAAGTAACCATCCCAACCCTACCTGTTGAGCTGTGGTGGAAGTATAGTACTACAAAAAGAGGGACTTTGGCACTAAAAACACAGTAACGTTGAAACATATCTACTTAATTTGTCTTATTTGGACGACTGAAGCTTTATATTAGCCTCACATCTTCAAACTTTAATAATTTGAATTGCCCCCTAATGTAGAAACATGATTATTTATTATACAGTTATTATACGCAGTTAGCTAGTTTACTCCAGTGGTTCCCAACCTTAGGGATGGGGCCCCTCCAAAGGGTCAGCAGATAAATGCGAGGGGTGGTGCTTTTCGCCCTTCTTCTCATAAACAAACAACAAAAACCAGAGAATAAACTAAACCCTCCCCCCCTACAAAAAAAACCTGCATTAACTCTTCATTTCACCCTCTAAATAAACACTGTAACATTGAAACATATCTACTTAATTTGTCTTATTTGGACGACTGAAGCTTTATATTAGCCTCACATCTTCAAACTTTAATAATTTGAATTGCCCCCTAATGTAGAAACATGATTATTTATTATACAGTTATTATACGCAGTTAGCTAGTTTACTCCAGTGGTTCCCAACCTTAGGGATGGGGCCCCTCCAAAGGGTCAGCAGATAAATGCGAGGGGTGGTGAGATGATTAATGGGAGAGGAAAGAAGCAAAAACAAAGTTCTGATACACAAATCTGTTGTCAGGTTTTCTGATACTTTTAATTGTATTTTACTTTGAAGGTTGGCTCGTGTAGCTTCCGGTTTTACTCTGTATTTTTCACGCTGACTTTACGCAGCTTCCTGCCGTCCAGCTATTGAGAGGTTGTGATGAACTGTCGCCGACGTACAAACTCAGTTGCGCTTGTTTTGCGTCACTGTGGATGCGGGGCTGGAATGGGTGGGCGGTGCTTAGAGCTTTATTATCATCTGTGTGTAATTTCCAGTGTTACACAATAAACTAAAATGAGTCAACCTTTACAAAACATGAGTCTGTCTGTGCTGAGTTCAACACAGGGGGGCTCAGCAGTCCTTGGTGCGTCAGAAATGACAATCAAACACCGCCCACCTGAGTCCCAAAGAGCCTTAGAAGTACATTAAGCATCATTAAACAGGGAGTGTCAGGGATACTTGACAGTCTTCAATTAACTAGACTTAATTAATCACCAATTAATCCAAGCAATACTGAAAATAACAACAAAAACTGTGTTATTCCTTCTATAAAATAGAGTAAATGGTGACTTTTAATCCAGATATTTAATGTTTTTTCTATTATTGTTGCTATTATTTATTAATTACTATTATTTATCCCTTTGTCCCTCTTTCTCTCTCAACTATATGTATTATAGATGTACTATAAGAGCTGTGTAGAGCTCCTCCACTCAGCTTTACAGGCAGTTGTCCCCCAGTGGTCACTCTCAGTATTGCAGCTTGAAAATGCCTCTGGCACCAAAAAGCATTGTCCCTATAGACCACCTGTTGGAGCTATTAGTTGTTCTTGTTAAATTGAATAATTAAATGTTAATTCATGTATTTTTTTTTTGTAGCTGAATTGGTTTAATTATAATATTAGTATCATTTTAGTTCATTTGAGTACTAGTTAATACTTTTATTTTAAAGGTACAGGGCAGCTTTTAGGGTACAGAGGTGAATTTATATCTAGAGGTAGGCAAGTTTAGGACCAGCAGGCACCAGGAAGGGTTTATGGTTTTTTACTAGGGGCGAGAGAGGCAGCAGATACCATTGTTATTTGTCTTTTTGGTTGTAAAAATGGTCAAATAAACCAAAAGAAATGTCATACTCGCCTGGAAAATGCACTTTTTTAACTATGTTTTCAGATTGATTCCTGAGGTGCCTCAGTGGCCATTTGATTTTCAGTTTATTTTTATTCATATTCTTTTATATTTTTCCAGTTAAGGACAAATACACCTCTAGATATGTCTGTTAAACTGCTGACAGGACACCTTGAATGGCAAACAAGGTCAATTATGATTCTTTCTATTATGATTTTTTGATCCATTGGACGTTTTAAGTCTGTGGGCTGAACTCCTGCACATATTCAGTGGGAAGCAAACCTTAAAGTTAGAAATGTTTTTTAAGGTTACGCATCAGCTGAGAAATTCTTAAAGGACTGCATAGGTGTCATTTCTGGTCCGATATCCGACTCTTATAATACAGCCAGGCTCTCAACCCCAACCAGTCAAGGCAGATGGTCGCCCGTCCAGTTCTGCTTGAGTGCTTCCTCATGGAGTAATGTTGGATATTTGAGTACAGTCTATGTAAAAAGTGCCCTGATGTAACTTATTGTGTGTGATTGTGGGTGCAGTTTTATATAAAATTGGCTTGAAATTGACGTATCATGAGTAAAAAGCATTTTTTGCATTTTTTGGTCCCACTTCTTTAAAAAATACTTGGGCCTGCATGATGGTCATTATTTGTGTATAATTATAATATTTAACATTATTGTGCTGTGGTTACTGTTCCTTACTTTGTTCACTCTTATTTCCCCTTCAGTCCATCTTTCATTTATTATTTTACCCTTTTTTAACTTCTTATTTGGTTCTTTCTTTTTTCTTTTCTTTCTCTTGACAGATTTATGAGCCATAAACTCTGAGGAATATTAGACTGTATATCTTTTTTCTTCTTTATCCAAGGTAATAGTTTCCCAGCATGTGCTGTATCTCAATATGATGAAAGCCTGTTAGCGCCAGAAGGGGAAAAGTCAATCTAATTTTAGGAATTGCAGAAATAAAAATGCTTAAAAATCGAAATGATTTAGTGGAAAACTGATTAAATATGTTCACATTTTTATGAGAACTGTTTTAATCATAACATTTGTCTTAATTTAATATAATCTTCACTTAATATATCATAATTGTGACACAAATATCACCCTAATATCTAAATGAGTCTCAGTATAACCTAGATTTTTTTACTTTTTAACATTTTAACTTTTAACTTTTTATGCATATTAATTATTTTTGGCAGGAATGGACTTCCATATAATATCGCTTATGCACTAATCTTTTCTGTGCTGTGTCATATTAACCTGTAAATGAGATTGCACTGACAGTATAGCGAGCTAAATCAATTTTAATAAGACAGTTTTAGGGCTTTTTTTGGCACATACATGATTATATTAGTCTAATACGAGTAATTAGTTATGCGGTTTTATTGGGTATAAACATTAATTTGTCAATTTCCTTGTTTATTAGACGTGGCGAGCTTAATGAGGTGTGTCTGAGCCCAATTTTAGCCTGGTCTCATGGGAATAGTAGAGGGGATGGTTCAAAGTCTGCCTCTCCCTCCTCTTCCCCTCTCTCTCTCTTTCTCTCTCTCTCTGTCTGTCTCTCTTTTCTCTGCTGCTCACAGTCAAGAAACATCTGGTCTTCCTTTTGTCATTTATAACTTTAAAACAAAGCTGAAAGATCCATTAAAGGGGGATTAAATCTCTCCTCTTCTTCTTTTCTTTTTTCTTTTTTGGACTGTTCAAACTGGAACTGGAGATACTTGGAAAATATTTGGACGCCCTTATCTCAAAGGACAACTTTTTCTTTTTTGTGTGTGTTTCTTTCTATGCAGTGATATTTGTATTAATTTAAAGATTTTTTTTATTTTTTGTTGCTCTTGCATAGGACACCTCCCTGCAAGAGTATTATGATAACATTGCATTGATAGTGATTTCTACCTCGGGGTGGAGAGGAAGAGGGGTGAAAGCTGCTGGTCACAGTGTTATTTTCCCCCAGACTTGAGCAGAGCTGATCTAAAGAGAGGAAAAAGGTGGGAGGGGGGGGGGAAAGAGAGGAGAGCTAAATGCGGCAGACTGGCGATCCTGCACCGGGAACCATGAACAGCAGCGGGTCTGGTAACTTTCTGCTGGTCCCCATACCGGAGTATCCCCTGCTGGACAACAAGACGGTGAAGATTGTGGTGCTGGGAGCGAGCAACGTCGGGAAAACCGGTACGGAGAGACGCATGAGTAGATACGCAAAAAGAGATGAGCGAAGTTTAAAGTCTAAAAAGCTGAAAATGTATGGAGGGTGAAGTGGGATAGAAGTTAAATTAGTCTCATTATGCAGGGAGGTAATGGTAGATAAATATATATGTGATTTAATTGTGTAATAGAGGTAGAAATATATAGTCGCGAATCCTGAAGTGTAGTGGCAGGAATTTTGGAGGTGTAGTAACTAATCCAGGACAGCAGGGGGCGACAGAGCGCATTTTCTATATTATGTCATTTTAGTATATATTAGTCGATATATCTCCTTTTTTAAACGCTTTTATTCAGTTGGAAGTAGAAGAAGAAGTACTTAAGCTCAAATTAAATCATAATATTACTTGAGTAAATGTTAAAAAATAAGAAAAAGCATCAAATTAAACTCAAAGTATCTTAAAAATGTGTTTCAATTCAACTCAAAGTGACTTATTGGCTTGAAAGTTACAAGAACATTATTGGCATAGGATCAAAATGTAATTTTTCCAAATTTGTGGACAGTAACACTAATATGAACATTATTAGTGATTTATATTGATTAATTATGGGTTCATTGGTGTCTTAGCACTGTTTTAATGTTGTGTAATGTCCAAGTTGAGCTAATTTGAACTGCTTTATATACTGTTGGGGTAGTTTAATGTGTAATAAATCATCTTGTTTTTGCATGTTAAATCTTCATATGTTAGATATTAGCTCTTTGCTAACGAGCTCTAAGATAAATGTAGTGTATAAAGTAGCATAAAATGGAAATAATGATAATGAAACACAATAAAACAGTAAAATAAGGATACTCAGATAATGTATGCAAAATCAGAAGTGTATTGGGTAAATGTACAGTTACTTTTCACCATTTAATATTAACCAACAGAAAAGTTAAATTCATGTTTGGAGAAGAAGTGCAAGTAAAACATTGATATATATTGATTCATTATGAGTGCATTCATGTCTTAACACTGTTTTAATGTTGTGGCTTGTCCAAGTGGAACTAATTTTAACTGCCTCATCTACTTTTGGAGTAGTTTAATGTGTGACAAATCAAATTATTGCATGTGAAATCTTAATTTTTAAAGACAGTAACAAGCTGTCAGATCCCTCCTTTCCCTTCCAACATGTAGTGGAGTTGAACTACAGTATAAAGTACTATAAAAGGGAGGTTGTAATGATGATTAATGATATTTATGTTGGATAACTTGTGCATGAAATGAAGTGTATTTAACAATAAAACAGTAAAAAGGATATTTGAATAACTGCAAAATCCAAGATAATAGCAGCACAAAACTAGTGAAAACTCAAGTTAACAGAATACAGAAAGTGACATAAAATAGCTCAATTATGAAATGTGAAATATTCAATAAGATTAAGAAAAGATCTGGAAGATTTCGTGGAGTCTTCTGTTTCCAGTATATTATAATCGCTCAATCTTCAGTGTCTGTGTTTGAAAGAAAAGAAAGCATAGAGATGTCTTAAGGGGGTGGGAGGGGGGGCAGAAAAGCATCGTGGTAGTTACTCTTCTGGAAGATAGACTAAACACATCGGTGAGTGAGTAACGCTCCGAACCCGCTCACTACAAAGTGGTTAATTTGTCAGACCTGGTGGCAAAGTAAGGAGATTTATAATTTGTAATAAACCTTTAAAAGAATTATTAATGTGTGTTTAACAGGCGAAGACATAGATGTATGGTTTAAAACATCATGACTGTCCAACACACGCTAAGAAAAAAAGAGTTCCCACATGAAGTAGCAGACAATTATAAACAGTTATATCCTCTGTAACCCCCCGATGTTGTCATGGTGATGTCATTGGGGAAATCGCAAATTGGGCTCAGAGACAAAAACCTGCAGGAAGTATGGAGTTAAAACCGCGGAGATACATACCAAAACCGCCAAATTTGCTTATTTCTATCATATCCAGCTGGAAGGGTCTAATAAATAAAATATGGTATCAAGTTGCATCATGGGAAATGTAGGAGCCAGTCACATCTGGATAGACATCTGGCAGTCTGAGTTAGTCACATATCAAGTGGTATCTGACACATTTAAAGTGTTTTTAGCATCAAATTCCTTCTTAGTGTTTCCCTGTTGAGCTGTGGAGGGAGTATAGTAACAATAATAAGAGATTTTGGCTCTAAAAACACTCTAACGTTGAAAGATATCTACTTGATTTGACTCATTTGGACGGCCGAAGCTTCATATTAGCTTAAGATCAACTTTAATAGACATCTGGCAGTTGGAAATGGGAAATCGGCACTTTTGTTTATTTCTGTCGTCATTTTCAGCCGTAATTGTAACATTTAGAGATATCTGAGGTTTCTACTTTGCTTATTTTATATACTGTGTCTTTGCTAGCACCTTTAGATAAACCAAATCTACCAAACAGTGAAATCTCACCACCAGTCGGACTAACTTGTGGCTGCCTTTGTCATAGTAGGAATCCGCCTTACCATTGGTCTAATTCATTTATACTTACTTATGTTTACTTTTAATTACTTTTACTACTCACCACTTGTACTTACTTATACATACACTATATTACTGGCTTAAACTGACATTTATTTGAAGTTAAATTGTATGTGACGCAGGGGTTTTCTATCCGGAAGTAATTGTAAACCAACATTTCGACACTATAGGGACTAAAATTGAAGGAATTTCGACCACACATTGCCTCTCGGAGGACATTAAAGTTGTCTAAATCTTTGCTGTTTCTATTTAAACCTTTCTTTTTTGGGCTGCAAGCAAAAATAGTTATCAATTATTAGTCTATTAGGTGTCAAAAATGGTTAAAAAATGCCTGTGGAAACTTCCCAGTGACTTAAATTGACATCTACAAATGTCTTGTTTTGTCTGACCAACAGTCCAAAAACCAGATATTCAGTTAACTTGATGATATATGATGAAGAAAAGCAGCAAACCTTCACATTTGAGGGGCTTGAACTAGAAAATATTTTAAATTCCTTCACTGTCTTTGGATTTAAATGGTTCCCAGAGTGTAAAATTAGTGGCGTTACTTTGCTATACTTTGATTTTCAGGATGTAAAACCTTCTGCTTTGAACCTAATAAGGGATTTAAATACATAAATAAAATAAAACTGGGCTGTACGAGTTAAAACAAAACAGCAGACAGGAATGAGACAATCATTTACTGGTTTTAATGTGACACATGACTGATTGCAACATCTGATTCTCTGTATTCGGTGAATCATTGCCTCAGTTCAGACTTTGGGTCTGTTTGTTTGTCTGTTAGAAAAGTCTGTTTAAATGTTTCAACTTTATTTGTCAGACAGAAAAGTAGAATTCAAGCAACACTCACTGATAGTAAATAAATGTTAAAGGTCAGTATGTTTTTTATTTACATCATGTTCATTTTCTCTTTTGTTTCTTTGTTTTTTTTCTTCAGTGTTGGGGAGTAGTTACACTCAGGAGGGTTTTTCCTCCATTTTTAATATTTAACATGTTACTGAATACATATATTGCTGTTTTTAATTCTTTAAAATCAATATTTTTTCTTATATTTAGTAAATAAATCATGATGTGGGCTTAAATGGAGTCACACATGGGCTTAAATGGAGTCACAGTACCAATTAAACCCATTTTATTCATAATATTATGAATATTAACTTTATTCAAATATCTTTATTTTATATTCCAAAATCTACATGAACTAATGAATACCTTTTACAATGAGAGATAAAGGAAGGAAGGAAGGAAAAAAGGAAGGTAGGAAGGAAGGAAGGTAGGAAAGAAGGAAGGAAAAAAGGAAGGAAGGAAGGTAGTAAGGTAGAAAAGAATGAAGGAAAAAAGCAAGGTAGAAAGGAAGGAAGGTAGTAAGGTAGGAAAGAAGGAAGGAAGCAAGGAAGGACAGAAGGTAGGAAGGAAGGTAGTAAGGTAGGAAAGAAGGAGGGAACATTTACTCTAACAGCTGAAAACATTGGTTAGAAAATTAGAAAAGTCATAAAAAGTAATAAGTTACATTACTTTGATGAAGTCATTAAAATAGTTACATTACTTATTACATCATAAACAGAGTAACTAGTAATCTGTAATCTATTACATTTCTAAAGTAACCTTCAGACTTTACTTGTTTTTCTTTTCAGCTCTTATCGTCAGGTTTCTGACTAAGCGGTTCATCGGAGACTATGAAGCAAACACTGGTGAGTCCTTATCAAGTCTGCTATAAGATAAGCTACATCCACAAACATAAACAACAAGAGTAAACACACGCCGACTTCCTTTTTCATCCTCGGCAAACTCCGCACTTGCATTATTGATCCTTGTCGTCCATTCATTCGCCCCGCCCGTCTCTCTCTCTCTCTCCACAGGAGCGCTTTACTCCAGAAAGGTCACATTGGATGGGGAGGAAGTGTCGCTTCAGATCCAGGATACACCCTGCGTCTCTCTCCAGGTAGAACTCACCGAGAGACAGTTTCCATCCCAGAGGTTTACGTGTGTGAATCATGAATAGAAAAGATGGACGTAAACAGGAAAATGTGGTTTAAACAGTCTTTTCTATACGTGTGTTTTTTTGCCTCAGTTTATAAAAAGGTACAAAAACACAGAATATGACACAGAAAACACTTATTTTACTGATTAGAAGAGCAGAATATTCTTATAATGTAGCACACATGACCTTTAAAGAAGTAAAGTGAATTCAGACATTTTCTTCTAAACACATTAAATAGGTCATAAATGTATTTCTAAAAAAGGTGTAAAAAGAATTTCAACCATTTAGATTTGAATTGTGGAGCTAGGCTTCACAAACTGTGTTTCAACATTTCTGTGTTCAGGATTTAGTGGGCGGGTGTGAAAATCACCATTAGCATAAACCCGCCCCTGCTGCTGTAGAGGTATAAATACATTCAGCACACACTACTACTACTACAGTCTACAGTTAGCCAGTTAGCTGAGTTAGCCGATGAGCTAGCAGCCAAGTTAGCCGCCGAGCTAGCAGCTTAGTTAGCAGCAGAAAGCTCTCAGACCTAGCGCCCATGTTTCTGGTAGAGGTGGTGAATTTGATTGACAGGTGACTCTTGGTAGGGGGCGGGGTTTCACTGGACTCAGAGGCCACGTCCACAGCGTTTGGGAGCAGAGAAAGAGGCTGATTTTTACACAACTTTGAAGCCTAATTTCAAAATATTTGGCGATTTTTTAAATAATTCAAATTTGGCAGGGTGGTTAACAACACACTTTTCTGTGGTATGTCAAACTCAGAACACATATTTATTCTTACTTTACACAGACTTTAAATGTTTTTCTCTTTGAAGAAGACAACTACTGGAGACAGAAGGAGAAAACAGCTTTTATTGTCACATGATTCTTGTTTTTTTGGGTTTGTTTGGTGACATCTTCAATGCTGAGTGCACATTGTTGAACTTCACTACCCAAACATTAAGAACCATCTATTTTCAGTCTTGTAGATCTACATGACGTCCAACCCCCTTAACAATCTCCCAGCTCATGCCTAAACCCAACTGAGTGGGTGTTTCCTGTAGATCCTGTCAGTCCGCAGATAGTCCTACTTGCAACAATCACTTTGCAGTCAAATTCTTCTATTCAGAGCCAGGAGAGACCAAAAAGAAAGAAAGAACGAATCCGTAGTCTTGATTTAAAGTAATTCACCCTCACTGTAGATAACTTGGTTTTGATCTCGGACATCTGGATATACTTTAAGTTTTGGCTTGTAAGCATAATACTGTGTTATCTCCAGGTTCTCTACAGGCTAACAGACTCTTCTTCTGCACAACTTTCATGCTTCTTGTGATAGATCCTTCTCTATTACTTATTTGTATGTTGCTGCCTGTCTTGACCACTTGGTGGACAGTGAAGTTTTCCTGGTAAAATAAAGGTAAAAATTGTTATTTTTTAAAATGCTCTTGTGGATTTAGCTCATAAAAACCTCAGTTTCAGGTTTCAGGGTTGCTTGAAAAGTCAATCCAACAGGTTTTACCCACTCACATCAAGAAGTCATTGATGTTAAAGGAAAGTAGGTCTGTCTGCAGATCTCCCTGCAGAAACACCCATTTGGTTTGGTTTAGGTACCAGCAGCAGTGAGATGGTTTGGGTTAGGGGGTCAATGGGTGGCATGTAGGTCTGCAAGACTGCAAACAGACCCTTCTTGTTATAGGTGCAATGTCTTCTTCATCACTTATGTCAAACTTCCAGCTGACTGAACCTGTTTGGTGCCTTCTGCAGGCAGCGAAACAGGCAAAATAGATAAATTAAGAGCGCTATTGAAGTCAGTGCACACAAAAGTGATCAAATTGAGAGCATGCATTTAATTTTCCCCCATCTGTGGCCCCCTCCTAGGCTCCGTACTCATGCCAAAATGTGCATTTCCTTTATAAATATCTGTGTTCCTGTTGCTGCACACCCAACATTTCCTCTGTCTCTGCACACAGCTATAATCACAGGTGGGAAAAGAGCTTCACAGGTGATATAATTTGATTATGATAGTCCGTTTTCTTGTGGAGTCAGCAGACTGCATCAGGTGTTTAGCTTCGCTTAAGTGATTTAATTTAAACTTACAATTTGTGTGTCATTTCTGTGTATCTTCTGACAGCACAAGATGCATTATAGACGGTTTGTGCTAGAATCTAAACCAGATGCTATCATCGAGAATTTAAAAAAAATCACACAGCGAGGCTCAGAAGGAGAGGAAAGAGTTGTCTAATTTAGATTGTAATCGAGATCGGTAGAGAATGGTGTCATTAAGGCACGGATATAGTTTTATTTATACTACATTGGGAGTCATAAGTGGACATCTTCATACGTGTTTGTCTACGCTGACCCTCGCCAAAGTGTGCAGACTTCTAGTTATTCTAGTTATGTGGTGCTATTGCAACAAACGACACCTTTCATATGTTCTTTTTCCATTGAACTATACTATATTTCTACTTTTTTAGAGCTATTGGTTAACTTTAAGTAGAATTTAAGCATAAGTTTTATATTTTTTTAAGACTTGCATTTGTATTTTTGGCTGGAAGTTGGTGTAAAATGCTCAAAAAGCTAAGTTCCTCCGTCCGATGTTGCTTAATTTTGTATCAAAAAAAAGAGAAGATAAAAGAAAACCCCTTGGTCTTTATCTCAAAATAACTTCAGGAATGTATTTGAAGTAAGAGGAAGTGATCTTCTCCTCGCTCATGATGAGTATAATGAGTGCAACGTGACACACGGCTCACCCCACTCGACACCGGCAGTCTTTAGTTTACAAAACTGGGCTTCAGAGTCGCTCATTTCCTACACTTGGGGAAGATAACGGAGGGGCTGAGGAAGTCCCTCCTGGCAGGATGGACGTTGATGTTGACCGGCGGCTCCCAGAGATTAGACAGAAATAATTGGTGTGTGTTGGAGGCGGCAGCGGGGGTCGTGTGTGCGGAGAAGGTCGAGGAAGTTCCTGAGCTTCTGGAGGATCGTAAAAAAACCCCAGTCTGTAGAAATACATTCTTTTACGCTAGAATCCTAAAATCCAGTATATTAAAACGCTTTTAAAATACTGTTACAGGAAAAAAAAGTGTTATGTTTGGTAATGATGTGGATGAAATGAGAATAGCGTGAAGTCTGCACTCCTGAACTGACATCTGGGTGGTCGGCTGGGTCCAAGAGAGTCAAAAGTTCAAAGTCTGAGACAGTCAGACGAAGTGTGTCCATAAACAGACATTTGTCTTGGTAATGTGCCTTCTGGGGAAAATCACCACCTGTGCGCTCGTTTTGTGAGCTATACCCAACGTGAGGCATTAAATCAAGTGTGGATATCCCTCCTGTTGCCTTCCTGTCGACCGTGCAACTCCGAACCAGTCAGGTTTGACGGTTTAATAAAGCATAAAGTATAAATTATCACCCAGTTCTGTGTTGGACCCTTTAAATCAACTTTATTCCAACTTATGTCTGCAGGTTTTGCACAGTGGCCTCATTTAAATGAAAGTATACCTCATTCTTGAGTTAACACCTGTTGTCCTTGGGTCAATTGTGACAGTAGGAGGGATATACAGTACAGTGCTTTTGGGAAAATAGCTTCAGAACTACAAATATCTGTATTATCAGGCTAAACAATAAGAACTCATGCTGTAACTAGACAAAAAAGAGTTGTTAGTGGTTTTAAAAATGACCTATATAGGTATTTTGCTGATCTGGAGCGCTCAATGGTTTATTTAAAGGTTTTATCTGAAGGGGAAATGAGTCTTCAGCTGCCTGAGTGGACATCCTCCACATTTACAACCTTTTTAGTAGAAGAAACACAAAGTTCAAAAGAAAAGGGCAAACGTTTGGCAGCTTCTAGCTTCTGAAATGTGAGGATTACCTTCTTTTTCTCTGTTTGATATGACTTTAAATGGGATATTTTTGGATTTTGGGTTGTTTATTGAACTGAACAAGTCATTTAAAGATATCACATAGAGCTCTGGACTCATGTGATAGACACTTCTCACTCAAATTCTGTATTTTATGCTCTTACATGTCTTCTCTGTTCATTTTTGCAGGATGATCCTGAAGGCTTGTACTGCCAGGAGCAGATCAACAGGTCAGATTCACAAACTTCCTCACTTCAACATGACTTCAACTTAATATACTGTGACTAATATCCTTTTTAATGACTAAACCTGCAGGTCCATCTACTGGGCAGACGGCTACGTGCTGGTTTTCTCCATCACGGATCACAACAGCTATCGCACCATCCAGCCGCTGTACCAGCACGTCAGACGCATCCACCCCTCTGGAAATATACCTGTTATGCTGGTCAGTGTGTGTGTGTGTGTGTGTGTGTGTGTGGTCATCCAGTCATATTACCACCTTAAACATCTTCTTTACTCCTTCTTTCAGTCAGAATTATGCAACCTAGATAAAGTCTCTCACTCATATCCGGAACAGATCATAACAGTTACCTACTAGCCTTAATCCCTATAATCTAATCTATTGTGTAATCTGTAATCTGCTGCAGGTTGGCAACAAGAGCGACCTGCTCCGAGCTCGACAAGTGCCTGCGGACGAAGGCGAGACGCTAGCAGCTTCACTAGGTGTGGTCCTCTAGTGTTTTTCTGTCTTTCTTTGTCCTCCATCTTGCTCCTGTTTCCTGTCATGCTCTCATCTGTTTTTACTTCCTTTAACTGCTTTTAAGTAACTGTACAAGAGTGTTAATATAATGATAATCCTTTTTTTTCCTAATTGTTTTGAGACTGTTGCAGTAATGAGATTTTTTAAGGACTTTTTTTGGGAAATATATTCAAAAAGATGATGTTTTTAAATTAACTATCACTGTTACTTCAGACCTTGTTATTAATTTCTAAAAAAGGAAATTCTCAGATGAAAATTTATTTAAAACCCTAACCCTAAAACCTAACCCTAACCCTTTTTAACAGATTATCATACATGCAAACACATTTATCAGAGTTGAAATTCACTTTTTACCCCTTCAAAGACTAATGTGGAGTTTTTATGTCAGAGTTCATGCAAAAAAAAATAGGTAATAGGTAGGGTTGATTACGTGTCTTATGAGTAGCTGGGGAAGTCTAGTATGTTGTTAAAAAAGAGCAGATATCAGCAGTTCTGTTTTAGTTGTTCAGACTGAGCACAAAGCCAAGTTTAGAGGCGGCTTGATTGCACAGAAGGTCAACGGGAACACGTAAATAAGACACATATTTGGCCGGAGTTGCAAGATTTTGAATCTGGGAGGTGTCCGTGAAATTTCGAAAATGTTTCAAATTGAGCCAAAACCACTTACTACTCAAACTTAATCAGGACAGCCGATGGGAACACCACAGCCCTATTTCTTTTGAACTATTAACCACCTGATGCTCTACAACCTTGCTTAGTTTCACAGTGTGTCATGACCTTCTTTAATGCCGAAATTAAAACTATCCATCAGACATTTGACTGCCTTCATTTTCCTTCCACTCTCTCCAAAATAGTCACTGTTCTCATCCATAAATCTAAATTAACCACCTGCTAGTCAGTTAGTGTCTTGTAAGGTGTTCTTGAGTGTTTTTTAAAGGCACCTACAGTATAAATAAAATGATTATATTGTTAATATTAAAAATGTGTGCATATTGCAGAGGAGATTTATGAACCTGCTTTATAAATGTACAAAAAAGGGAAGACAGGGAAGAAAAAGAGGAGAAACTGGAGGAAAATGACACAAGACAAAAAAAATAAGCTTTGTTATCGAAATTCGAGTTTTTTTTTTGGTTTGTTACAGCTGTGATAATAACATTTTTAAAGTTCCCCTTTTCCTCCCATGAATGAGTTTTGCTTATTGATTCTTCACACGAATGTTTGAGCTTCACTGTGCAGAGTTTGTTTTCACATTCATCTGCTGAAAAGTGGAAAGTTTCTCTGTTTACCTACGAGCAGGATTTGTGACCTCACAGCTCATTTGCAGCCAGTCGTGGTCCGATATGCACAAACACACTGAGGAAAACATCTTGTATACAGCAGCTAAACTTGGGAAATGATGTTGAATATTCAGAAATGTTGGATATTTCAATGAGCGAGAAGGAAGAGATACAACTTTAAGAATTTTAACAGAGTATTTTAACTTTTTTTGTGTGTAAAAACCATAGACTGTATAAAAGAAATGGACGTAACATCCGTGACGTCACCCATTGGTTTGTGGACTGCTGCTCGGAAGCCAATAGTTTCGGATCTGAGTAGCGCCATCTTGAAAATTTCAGGTTTCATGCTGGGAAAAATAAAAACACGGATTATACTTATATGGGCATGAGGCGGGGCCATGGGCGGAGGGGGGAGGTTGCTATGGTTGCGAGGGCTGGATCCGGAGGACATTGGGCAATCAACCTGTCAATCAGGACGTAGCCACGCCCTAATGCATACCCTGCTTTATCGTCACATATAAAATCAGGGAGGCCAAAATGTCCCAAATGAACATCATACTGCATTGAAGAAGGCTTTAAACTAGCGATTGAGACCATAAACACATTTTGAAAACGTTTACTGAGGTTAGAAATCAAGTGAGAAGTTGGTGAATTCTCCATTGACTTGTATAGAGACGGTCGCCCCCTGGTGGCCTTTTGATAGAATGCAGCTCTAAGTTACTTCCACGTTGGCCTCATTTCAGAGGACCAGAACTCCCCGCCTGGTAAAAACCATATTAGACACAAATCATTGAGTCATTTTGTCTTGGAAATCTTTAAACTTCTTGCAACATGACTAACATTTTCTTCACTACTCCACCAATGACCTGCTCACCCTTTTGAACTGAAATGCTATCTTCCTCACTTCCCTTTTATATCTCTTTAACTCCGCCCTCAAAGTGTCTCCATTTCCTGTGCTCATCCTGACATTCCCGGTCCCCAGAGAATGAATCCCACTGACTTATTTCAACAACATTTCCTCATAGCAGCCAATTTATAAATGCATTTGGCAGATGCTGATTCAATCTTTGAACATACCGACTAATTAGAGCTGCCGTTGAAAGTAATTTTCCACCTTGCACACGTTTAACCGCCTTCTCCTGTGTACGAACTATATCCTGCATGCTGCCTAATGTACGAGGAATGCGGAGTTATCTAGTAAGATAAGAGCAGTCCTGATCTGAACGCTGCTCTCTGCTCACAGGAGGAGTTTACTTTGAGGCCTCGGCCAGAGAGAACCACGAGGGAGTCCACGCCGCCTTCCTTCATCTGTGTCAGGAGGTGGGACTTTTTTTTTTCTTCATTCTTTGTCGTTTATTTGTTTATTGGCTTGTTTGCCTGCCAGTTAAGCAAAGACGGTTTTAGCTCTTTTTTTGGCTCGCAGAACTCATGCCACTAAAAGTTTTTTCCTTACAAAGTTAAGTGAGCACATAGAGAAAAATAACTGATTGTCATGCTTCTGCAAAACAAAATGCTTACATAAGACTTCATGCCAATTACAGTAGCTGTGGTAGTGGACATAAAAATGTTTTTTCAGTGAAAATCTGTGCTTCAGTTTTCAAAAACATCCAAAGAACTTCTGCTTCTCTGAAATGAATTTCACTGCGTGTATGTGGGAACTATGATTGCAGAGTGTTTCCCACCAATGCCCCAAACACAAAAATACCACATTTGGCTTCTTTTTTTGCCAGAGAGAGTTACAACAGCCCAGTTGGAGTATTAAAACTCTTCGCCGGAGGCTCATTCCATTTGTTTAGACTGTTTTCTGATGTGAAAAAGAGAAGATTCCCAACCCTTAGGTCTATTTAAGGTATATTAAAGTTGATGAAATGCAGTATCTATAGAATAAAGATCATAACCTATATCTATTTGTATTGTAAACGGTGCACAGTGCAAACATGCAACATTAAAAGAATTATAGTATAGTATCGAATAATATATTAGTTAATAGAATAGTAACTTTTATCCTTAGTTCTGGTTAAGCTGATGAGATACTTTCACACACTGTATTTATAGAACAAAGAATATAACATATATCTATTTGTATTGCAAACATGCAACATTATAATAGTTAATGATTAGTTAATTTAACTTTTATCCTGTTAGAAATCAGATTTTTCAGAAAAAAGGTTGAGATGTTGAGGTTGAATACAGGAATGAGACTTCCTGTGAACGTTTGCCAAAGAATACCTGTGGGAATTATTATTACATGTGTGTGTTTGTGTGTCATTGTGTTAAAAAACAGACACCTTCTCCAAACCTCGTTAAAAGCGTCCGTGTATCACAGTTATAGCCCAGCATTAAATTACTCTAACAACAGTAATATATCAGGGGCAATTTTGCAGCTGCAGCAGTTTCTTCCAATTACTCTTTTGTACTAACTCAGCAGTTTACAGTTTTGGCTGTGTGGCGACATGTTTCCAAGATTAGGTGAACCACGAGGAGTGCAAAATATGTAAACATAAACTCTGCAGACAATTGAGCAAGTGGTTTAATCAGATACACAAGAACCTCCATCCTCCTGGGCAAAACAGGCAACTGATTAATCTCCAAGTTGTCATGGAAATCTGGGAAAACTAGGAAATGTTTGCATGAGGGAAGCTGATACAAGTGGATTTTTGGGGCATTTTTGCTTTAAAATGTCTCACTGTAGGCAGAGCAGCATTAAACAGGTGAAGCACTGACTGGATAAGATCGTCCTTATGTCCGAGAACAATGCTTCACTTCAGCAAACCACTAACAATTAGGATGAATGACAGTTTTCCTATGAAAAGAGTGAATATTCCCAGGAAGTGATCATTTTAAAATCACAGGAAAGTCTTCAACTGGCGTAAAGGATTCTTGTTGTTCTGAATTGACTCAGTTTAGGATCTTGACTCTTTCACATTTCATCCAAATTTCATCAAGCACTCTATTGGGCATTTAGAAGTCCAAATAACTGGGTACTTCTGTGAATGACTGGGATAACACAACCCAATATCAGCCCCAGAATGGCCCAACCCAACCATTGTGGGGTGTAGAAACGAAAACGAGCATCTACTGTCTTCAACTGTGTCCATTTTGAAGAATATCTGGTCCTTTCTTGCCTTTTTTACGACTTGTTTCTGACTTTCAGCTCACGTCTCTGTACTTTCTACCCTCCAGGTGATCCGGGCGTTGGGAGGAGGGAATGGTGAGAAAAGGAGAGGAGGCCTCCACCTTGCCCGCCCCAAATCTCCCAACATGCAGGAGCTGAAGAGGAGGTTCAGGCAGGTCCTGTCCTCCAAAGTCAAATCATCCACCACTATCTGATCGCAGGATGGTTTACCAAAGACAAAATGCAGCCAGACACCTGGCATGAATAAATAAGCGCTTCCATCTAAAGAAAAAGGTTATTTTCCGGGATTATCTTTGATGGAACGCTTTAGAAACATGACAAGAGGCCTTGGTATCAAAGACCTGTGACTTTTAAGTTTGGGAATTGAAGCCGTTAATGGCATGAAAACGCTCAACTGCTGTGATCAAAGCATTTTAAGGAGCACCAGAGGTCGCCATCAGATGGAGAGATAAAGACAAAAAGACTTGGAACGGGTAGCTTTCTGGAAGCCGAGCTCTTCTCTGTGTTTGGATGAAGCTGCCACCGGTCAACACGTTCAACGCGACCTTTTCCCCAGACTCGAGTACGACAAGGATGCTGCTCAAAACCAACATGTCAAAAGACTGCTAAACAAACAGCTTGTGTTGTGTCTTGGCTTGGCCCGTTTACCATGAAGGGCAGTGAATGTGTCGCTAACACTTGACTGACAAGCTCACTGTAACCCTTCCGACAACTAGTGAATTTAATACATCAAATCAATAAAGAATTATTGATTTCACCCAGTTGGTCAGTTTCATGGAAAACAGAAATGTTGCTAATCTCTTGTGACAGTTTGATTTAAGTTTTAATAGAGTATTTTGCTCCTCTGGGGATCTAAACGATGCTCACAAGACTTTTTCTGATACCAAATAAATCAAATGTGAGTCTGCATCCACTCTGTTGCAGACGTGAAGCCTTAATAAGAAAGAAGTCTGAACCATAACAGGAAATGACCCCCGAGCAGAAAACGTTGGAGGCTAAACTGAGACACATGTTGACATTTGACAGACAAAGAAAGTCTAACATAACACAACAAAGAAAGCAAGTTCTTGAAATGGCTTATGTAATATATTTGGAAAGCTTTAAGAGGTCGCCAATAGGTTTTTGGGGGGAGAGACTCAGGTTTAGTTTCTTAATCCTAGACTAAAGATGAGATTTTGTGAAAATACCCATTGAGAAACAAGTCTAGTCTTGGATTAGACTCAATCCCTGCTCAGGAATTTGACCCTCAGTCTCCAAAAATGTCCACAATGGAAGAGGCAAGTACAAAGTTAGCATGACCAAAAGTAAGAATGCACACAATCAAGAACAAAAAGAGAAATTTCTTCTTACACATGGCTCGATTTTGGTCTGTTTAAAAAGTTTAAAGAGAAATATGGTGAAATCTTTGATCGCCAATGAAAAACAGTTGTCTTAGTCATACTGTGAGTCCACCAAAAGCTGATTTAGACGGTTGGAAATCAAAGACAGAAAGCCTAAATTCATCCAAACTTAAGGTATCGCAATATGACTGCTGCTACAACCCAGTTTTAGAAAAAGCAACCAGTCAGAATACGACATTAAATGGCGCCGAATCATTGGCAAGCTAATACCAATAAACATATTTACCTCACACTCACTTGGTGAATTTGGCCGTTCATTTGGCCCACTGTTCCCTCTCTTATAGCAACGTCTATAGCCAAAATCTTGTGGTGCAGTAAGTAGATGACATGTTTCTTCTGCAAATGTCCATCATATAGTTCACCGCACATCGGACATACCTCAAAATTCATATTGTACAGTTTGACACAGATTGCGACCAAGACTTAATAGGTTCCTTTATGGGAGCTGCAAAGTCATAAAGTTGTCCTAAAACTCCCAATTTCATCACCTAAATCTCTATAATCCGTCAGAGTGACACGTTGCCAAAACTGTCCAATAATTGACGAGGCTGTAAATCCACTCTTGTTTATGAGCCCGAGTTTGCTTGTAAGTGTGACAAAGTAAACTTAAGCGCATAGAGTCCAAACTCAAGGTGTGATTGCACCTAAATTTAGCTCCCAGTCTGGAAAATATTTCATTTCTATTGTTTTAAGAAGAAGGTTTTAGTGTTTTGTGGAGTAAATGTTGCTCTAGAGGCCTTTTTTTACCCCAACAAAGAGCTTCTAGGTACCAAGAGACTACATTGGTTACAAATCGTGTTTACTGCTAATGGGTTTAAATCCGTAGCTGGAAAATACAGCCTGTGCTCTCTGTAAGAAGTAGGGATTTGGTTCAAGTATGTTAAAGGAAGTTCATGTGTGTGTTTTCTTCTTCTTCTACAGAGCTGCTGTTCTCATGACCTCTTCTCACATTGACACACACACACAAAATTCCCATTAAAAGACAAATTCCTCGGCATCTGGAATTTCTTTCCTGGTCACTGAACTGCCACTCTACCCACACACAGTTAAAAAATTGTGTGCTGACCCCGACTCGTGACATTTTGCCCTTTGACCGTTAAGAGCAGCAGGGCTCCAGCAGAGTCTGGAAAAAGAATGAGATGAAGTCATTCGTCTCGCTCGCTGTGTGTCAAGAGAAAAAGAGACAGAAAAGGAGATTTTTCTCATAATTTTCTGCAACTTTAAGCCCAATTTCCTCTCATGTTTTTTGCCTCTAACTTTGCTTCCCACACACTCCATGTCACTCCTAAAGACCTCCTTCCTGTTTGCCACTGGAAAACGTATTCCTACATTCTCAAATGACTACTAAGGAATTCCTCCCTTTTGTTTTTTTTCTTCTCTGAGGCAGAAATCTTTTCTAACGTGGACGTTTAAATGAGAGTTTCATAGATAGATGAAGAGTTAATGTGACATTTATGAGGCCGGATTTAGAAAAATGGAGGCTTCCACTAAATGTTCCCTTTTTCGGTAAAAAGACGTAGAGAAGTTGAAGCGAACAACAAACGGGTTCTGTTTGCAGAAATGAAGCTGACATATGTAATAACACAAATCACTAAGAAATCCATTCCTAACTTTTATGTCATTAGGTTCAATCTGTTTGTCTAAATACCCCATGACACAATGCTGAGGTGCAAGAAGGCCAAAAACATCAAATCTTTAAAGAGTGGGAGTTGCATGTTTCCCCATGTGTTTGCTTGCTTAAAAAAAACACATTTGATGTAATTATAACCTCTTTGAGTCCTTAGAAAGAGGCCTTAGTGTGTGTGTGTGTGAGTGTGTGTGTGAGTGTGTGTGTGAGTGTGTGTGTGTGTGTGTGTGTGTGTGTGTGTGTGTGTGTGTGTGTGAGAGTGTGTGTGTGTGTGTGTGTTATGAGCTGGCTCGAGTGGCAACGACAAAAAAGAAGTCACACCATGACCCCAAATTAGGCCAAATTAAATGAAGTTAAAGAAAACAACTGCACATTTACAGTGTGGGGTGTGGATGAGTCTAAAATAGATTACTCCAGTCCATCGCCCTCCAGGTAGAGAAGAGACAACGGTTAGTAACAGATTGAAACCTCAGATGACCCTAGAAGATATCACATTAAACGCAGCCTTTCTTTATCTCAACATGTATGGAAAAGAGTGAAAATGATCGATGGACTTTGCAATTACTCTTGTCCAGACGTGAATGCCGAAACAGACAGAAAACAATGAAAAGAAACCCATAATGGGAGATTTCTATCTATCGACCCTGAAAGTGACACCAGTACTTCAAGTTTAGCTTCTCAGCTTTGCTCAAACTGTACAATAATGTGTTTTCATTTGAGGGTTTTTTTCCATATTTGGGCAAAATGTTTTAACATAAACTTGTGATTCTAGCTAAAGTCTACAAGCCTGTTGTCATTTGCATAGACAAGAGAGAGAAGACAGTTGCTTTCTTTCATCAATCATCACAGAAGAAGAGAGATGACCTTTTAACCCTCTGAGGCAGCGTTTCTTCGTCATCATGTTCGAGCCCCTCAGGAACAGAGCTGTGAGACGATTTTGGTGCTCGCACGCAATAACTGAGAGAGAAAGTAGATAGCTGTGATATGATGAACAATGCTATCTGAGCTTTATTGGTTTATTTGCACATTTATAAAATAAAAGTCAGAGAAAAATAGTAAAGTAAAATAAAACACATGCGTGTGAGGTAGAAATCCACTCTGGGCTTAATTTAAAACTCAACTATAAGAGATAATACATAATAACAATGCAAAGTGAAATAACAAAAATAAACCCTTTCTGACCTTTTTTATTGTCAAAATCTAAGCCGGTCAATCAGAGTGAAGCCAACTCAGCCCAATAAGAACTATAACTGTCTTTTTTCTTCTTTTTTAAAGCTTTTTCAAAGGCAAAAGCACCTTTATACCCTCCCCAGTCGTATGTGGATTAATGGCACTTAAACATAAAACTTGAATCATAACACAATACAGTAATGTCCAAGAATACACAAAATTATAGATTCAATGGAAATTAACAGAAAAGTAAATACAAATGTGATATATAGTGTACAAATTCACTCAAAGTATATATATAGCATATCTACACGTACGTATTATGTGTGTTTGTGGATGTCTACATACAAATATGCATGTATGGGGCTATTAAGCATTTTGGGGCCAAAAGCATTGAAGCTGGAAAACCTTTTTCAGTTTTTATGACCAGTGAGAATTTAAAGGGGGCCATCTTTAAACGTGGTACCCACTCCTCTTAGTTCATCCATTATCATATTCCTCTAGCGTCTCCGTTTTAAAATAACTTAAAATAGACTGGCCACAGAAAAATAAAGATTCACAGCAATACTGAAAGTGTCAAAGTGGCAGTTTGGTGGTTTAATAACATTATTGCATTTAAAGTTGAAGAACTAAATGTTCACAGTTTTGTTGTTGCTAGGCTGAATGTCCTGCAGAGCTGAAATATGATCAGAAAAAAAAGAAAGTATGGGGCAGACAGACGAATATTTCCACATTATTGAACACAAAGTCACAACTGACATATAAAATCATTTTTTAAACCACTGGACGTCTTTCATCTTTCCAGGTAAGATGAAGAACATTTCGATCTGCTTAGGAGCCCCCAAAGTGAATTTTTTCCACTCCAGTCTTGGCGCTAATGCCGTTACTTCCCTTTTTTCTCACATTGTTAAAACTACCTTCAGAGCCTTTAATGCTGAATATTAAGGCTTTTAACCCTCCTGTTGTCCTCAGGTCAAGGAAGGACAGAAGGAATGACAGGAGGAAGGAAGGGAGGAAGGAAGGAAGGAAAGGAGTAAGGATGAAAAGAAGAAGGAATTTAGGAGAGAAGGAAGGGAGGAAGGAAAGGAGTAAGCATGAAAAGAGGAAGGAAGGAGGAAGGAAGGAAAGGAGTAAGGACACACTTACTTACTTCTAAGGAAGTAAGTATGGACACACTGCTGGATAAGAGAGGAAATGCTTATGTGTCAGTATCTGGTCTTGTTGGTGCAATGTTCTCATGAGCTTGGCATAATTTGTCAAAACTAAAACTGGATAGCTTTTCCAAAACTGAAGAACGAAAACAAGCAGGAACTATTAAAAATGTCCCGTCAACTTCTTTGACTTGTTTCATCTGTTGACTCTGGACTTAACAGGCTCTGCTTTCCTCAATCTGGTGGGCATGATAAGGACTTGAAGCAGAGATGTGTGGCTTGTTTTTTTAATAAAATACAATGTTATGTCATCTGCATAGTACATATATATTAGGGCTGTCAAACGATTAATTTTTAAAATCGAGATTAATCGCAGAATTTCCATAGTTAATCACGATTAATCGTGTTTTGAATTGCATGTAAAATCCTGTTATCTTACATTTGAAGGCAGTTTTAAGCCCATAATGTAAAGCATTTCTTACCAGAGTGTCTTAACTGGGAATCAATCACGGCTCTGCTACGACTCCCACACTCCAAAATGGTCCTTTGGTGGAGCTGAGGCTCGCTTGGCTGCACCTGGGTGTTTAGCGTGGAGGTGCTAACTCAAACTCCACGTACTCTGGTGGTAGTTAAACTCCGTTTGACACAGGTTGCATTTTACTTTTGACTTGTCAACTGAACCGTCTGGAAGTGTTTTAAAATTAAACAAGCCGTTCAAAAGTCCAGTAGCTCTCTTACTTTCCATCAGCGCGGTAGGTTTACTGCAGGAGGCCACTTCAAAGCATAGCGCTACAGCTAGAGGAGCCGTCTACGGGGGAGTAGAAGGGACAAAAAGGCTTGCAACAATAAAATGCGATTTAAAAAAATTAACACGTTATGGATTGCATTAATCTAATCGCGATTAACGCTATGTGAGTCTATTTATAGACTCACTTTTATTGTGGATTCACTGTATAATTTCTTGAGGTTGCATCTTGTTGCTTTTGTGGCGGACAATGCCAATGAAGTAGCTCTAAACAAGAACCATCACACAAGTAGTTACCCTGAATTTGCTCTTGCGTCACAATGGTACATGAGCCTGTGGTGTTTTAATGTGTAATTTCATCACTTTTGCACATATCAAAGATGTTACTTGGTCAGTCGAAGACATTTTTAATTCACCTAGACAGCAAGATTATGTCATAAACACAACGCTGGCGTCTTTGTCGTAATGCAATCATAGTTTAATCTCTCTCATGCCCTCTTGCAAAAGACTGACTCACCATACAAAGCGTTTTTGGACAAATATGTTTTGTGCTTTCCTCAAAAAGGGTCAACTTTCTACTTTGTTTAAAAATAGACACAGTTACAATAATGGCTCTTACTCACATGTTAAAGATATAGCTGAAGGGAAACAGTGAAAGAAAGCAATGGAGATAAAAATAAATGGATGGTCATAATAGTACAACCCCCCCCCCCCAACAACCAAACATAACATGGCTGTTCTTGTTCTGGTGACCACGATGGGAAAGCACTTCATCAACAACAGCAGTGTCGAGGACATAAACCAGCTGTGTGTGCATGTTTGTGTGTGTGTTACTGGTCTGCTCTGTTATCTGAATGAGGCGGCAGGAAGTTCAGGTCCCGTCTGAGATGAAGTCAAGACCCAAAACCCACAGAGAGAAAGAGAAGGAGAGAGAGAGAGAGAGAGAGAGAGAGAGAGAGAGAGAGAGAGAGAGAGAGGGCAAGAGCTAGGTGGAGAGGAAGTGACACACAAAAATGATGAAATCCCTACAAATTAACAAGAAAAACCAACTGTGAAGGAAAACATACACAAGACAAGACAGTTGACAGAAACAGGGAGGGAGAGGAGATAGCAAGTGTTTAAGTCAGAGAGATAATGATGAGACAGAAACACGTAGAAACAGGCAGATTATCAGTTCGTTTTTCCAGACATAAAATAAATGAACGTGTCAGCTTTCAGCACAGCTTTCAGTACAAGATACTAAATGTTTGCCTCCCAAACACAGTAATACTGCTATGAGCGACAGCTAAATGTCGCAGTGAAAGGCCAACTCTGCTTTTTCTAGATACAAATCAAGACATCAATTCTTGTTGATTCTCATCTGCAAATAAAACTTTTCTTTTTAATAGCTACCTCAAGACAGACAAATGACAACACTTGAGTTGAGGGAAGAGACTCATGCTCACAAATCAGAGGACGTGAGATTTAAATTTAGTGAGATGCGATTTGAGACCTGAAAGCTAAAACATTAAAGTTTTAAGTTTTGACCTGCTAAAATCCAGAAGCAGTCAGGCAGTGAAAAGTCAATCATCAAGCCTATGCATTGAAAGGACTTGGACTCAGCTATGTAATGTAATTGTAATGTAGCTTTTTGTTTGAGCTGTCTAGCTAGTCGGTGTTCAGAGCTAGCTTGTCTGCTTTGATTAGCTTGACTTTTAGCTCATCTGTCTTCACTGCAAAGTGTTTTAAATGCATTTCAACAGCTCGACAGTATAGCATACCTAGTCTCAGGGTACCAAACTATATTTTTCAGTCCGTCATCCTCTACCACACCGATTGGCAGCATATCAATCTCAATAATACACACCAACTGCTACATTGCTATTACAGATAAACCATAGGATTAACATGCTAGGCTAATAATCGGTCAGCTGTGCAGCTTTATATCCATGTTTTGAAGTCAGGGCATAGCATAAAAACACCATAAACACACCCGTCACCCAGCATGTCGCTATTAGACCAAAGACAACACAGCTAGGCCTTATTGCTAATGCTATGCTAATGCGCTAACTAACTAACCAGCTGCTAGCTACTGTGCAGGCTGGTAAAATGGATCTGTCATATCTTTTTGACATTGATTGAAGTATGAATGATGAGATGTTCAGTACCCAACCTTAATATGCAAATTAACAATCAGACCAACCAGCGTAACTACATTCAGATTGAAAACTATGGAGTCCCAGTAAGATCATGTCATTTGAGGTAGCGTTAAAACAATTAAATATGCCCAGTCTGAGTAACAGAGCCATGAGTTTAAAGGCTTATCAGACACAAAATCACTGACCAGAGGTTAATAATGTTATGAGAAAGTATTTTACTGCTTTGGGAAGTTTTTCGACAACAACAACGATTTTATCTTTTGGCGCCACAATCACGTGGAAAATATTAGAAATACAACGTTCAACTTTCCAAGTAATCTACCAGAAATGTGTGCTTGCGTGTATTTATTTCCCAGATGACATTCCTTTGTGTTGTGGCAAAAACATGAGCCAGGTTTTTGCCAGACGAAGTAGTGTCTTTTTTCTGTTGGAGCCATATGCGTCATTGCCGTGGGCGCATTCAAATAAATGAGGAAGCTAAGCATGACCTTATGACTTGACTTGGACTTGCCTTCAAGGATCTGAGAGAGACTTAAAAAAGCCTAAAAACAACAAGTCCTCCAAACTAAACAATAAAATATGTAATATGTTTCTCATTGCCTTCTAAAACAACCCATATTAGTGGTTTCTATCACAACCGTTATTCATATAAGTTGCCTTTTAGGGTTAATATGAGACGACTCAGCAGCTTAATACTGGCCTTCAACTCCAACCTTTAATTGTTATTTGTGTCTTTTGGCCTCTTTCCCTCTTATTGCTAAAGTGCTGCAAGTATAGAGTTAATGCATGTACAATATCTGAGGTCTGTTGTCTCTATTTTTGGCTTCACATCTCCCAGTGGGCGAGCCATTAACCCTCCCATTTCCCCTCTCTCTGCCTTCCCTCATTCTCATTCTTCCCCTCTTCCTACAGCATTTCTGGAGACTTATAGTGACATGAAGACAGTCAAAGCTAGGATTTACTTAACCAGTAAAGCCTTGGCCATGTGTCTTTCTCCACAATAGCTGTTGGAACGTTTCTTTAGCAGTACGTCTACAGATTTTGACGTGTTTAAACTGGGATTTCTGGTCCTTCTCTAATCTTGGAGTCTCATATTCATACCTTTATCAGCAGTTTATATTTTCCACCATGTTTCTCTCCCCCCCCCTGTTTGCACTCCTCATTCTCCTCTTCTCCTTCATCTTGGCCAGCATCATGTTTTCAAGATAAGCTAATGATTTTTAAAGTGGCCTGATTTATCACCACCGACTCTTGTGTTGCTATGCACTGGAACACTTTCAACACAAGCAACTCAGACTTTTCTTCCTTGAATGGGACTCAGAAGCTAATTTGAATGAAACGCAACAAATAGCTGATGGATTTCAGCTTTTAGAGGTCAATTTAGATTTGGACCACTTATGTCAGAATAATTTTAGATGAAGACGAAGGAAATTTGAGCTCTAAGGAAGCATAACAATAGGCAATAAAGTGTTGGCTTTTCATGGCTTGAAAAGATCTTGCAGAAAATGGTCTGTTATAATAATATTTAACATCTGGGGCAAAAATAGAACAAACAAATAGAAATTTGACACCACTCTCATGTCTAAACACTAACTATGTGGATTAGCTAAATATCCAAATACTCTTTTGGGTGTTTTTTTTTCTTTTCGCTAACCATCACCCTTTCTTTTTCTGCCTAATTTTGTTTAACCCTTCAAATACTGTTCATATTCTTCTCTGCACCAATTCACATTCAAAACTTCTCCATATTACAGACAAAATACATTCACAAGCATTATTTTATTGTCCAGGAGAATATTTTATAGAATATGATGGATTTGTTTAATAGAAAAAAGTCAAATTTGCACATTTGCATATATAAAAAAGCTGCTTTTTTTTTTAATGATGCATTTTATTTCCATTTTTGTAAACTGTGAGTCACATTAGGAAAAGTCTGGCTAAAATAAATGCCTATAGAGTGTTTTTTACAGCTCTCAGATATAAAAATTGGAGCTGTGGAAGCAATATTCAGTGTTTATTCTGTTGTTCAGAGCTTTCTTTTCTTCTATAAATCATCTATATTTATAAAGACAGTGTGAGATTGATCTCATCTCTTGGATTATATTACAGGATATCATGTTTCAGGTTTCAAATCATCTTTTTATCTCGAAGTAGTCCAAAACATCTATCAGATAACCCCCCTACATTTATGATACCGCGTTGTGCTTTTTGTTCTTTCCATGTGGTAAAGCGTCTTTCAGTGAAGCTCTAAGCGAAGAGCGAGATTAGAGAGACGTTTTAGAGATCCTCCAGTTGCCATAACAAATAAACAGCAACCGCACAGTCATGACTTTGTGTGTTTCGGCTCACCAGCCACTTAAGGCTAGCTGCCTGCTGAACACTATCTGATGGAGTGACATATCTTAATAAGCAGAAAGAAAGTCACAAAATGAAAGCAAAAAGACAGAAACACAACAGCTCTGTTTAATCCTTAAATGTGTTTTGATGCTTATACTTGAGAGTTTACCACCAATGAATTCGCCTTTTTTAGATGTTTGTTAGATGTAGACACGCCTCTCTGTCTTTCTGTCTCTCCAAGATAAACAGGCTGAGATGGGAGGCAGAAAAAAAAGAGGATGAGGCATGCTTACTTATCTATCAGCACTACAAACAGATCTTTCAGGAAGGAGGAAACTCTTTGAAATAGGTGTTCATGAATGTGTGTTTCAAGTGAGATGTCCGTCTCAAAACTTGCACTCAAGTTGGGGGGTTGTTTCTGGGTGGCGGGGTCGCTCTTTATTCCATTCATTCTTATTTTTCAGTCATTTCGGACTTTTCATCATTCCTCCTTTGATGTGTGGTCAAATTACAGACAGCATCAGATAAGGAAAATTTGTAGACTGACTTGAAGTGGAGCCTGCAAATGAAAAAGAAAGGCACTGAATGGATATTTCAACACAAGTCAATGTTGAATTGACTGCAGTTAAATACAGTCCTGTAAAGGCTGTGTGCTGTACAGGAATTAATGAAACTTTGCCTGTTAGGAAGTTCAGAGTTGGTCTAGTTTTAATGTTATCCAGGTTTCACCATTCAAAGTAGCTACTACAGAGATTAGTAAGTAATATTAACAACTAAATGCCAGGTGTGTTAAATATGAGGTAATATGGGATTAATGTCTGAACTGACACTTGGTCAAAATGTTGTTTAATGATGATTTTAACTATTAACTTAAAGTTTTTCTTGACCAACAATTACCAAGTGAAGTGATTGCCGGAGTCTTTTTTTAATGCTTTGCAGATAATCTGTTGTACATCAAGAAACAGACCCTTTACAAATTAGTTATATTAGAATAATTAGCATAAGAGGTCATTTTCAAACTTTAGACATAGCCAGGTTAGCTGCTTCCCCCTTCTTTCAGGCCTTATGTTAAGCTTAGATAATCACCTCCCAACTGTAGCTTCATATTTAGTGTAAAGACATTAAAGTGGGATCCGTCTTCTCATCTAACTCTTGGCAGGAAATCAAATATTTAAAAAAATGTCCAGCTGTTCCTGTTAAATCAGATTCCAGCTAATATATGATACAACATGTGTTAGTCTGTATAACAGCTAACGATTTTTTTATGTAACACGTTGGCTTTTAAGTTCAGCAATAAATAACTAATACAGTAATAGTCTTTGGAAAACGTCCGTCATGGTGCCAAAATCAACACTTTAGCGAGATTCCAAGTTTCTTACTGTCCTCCCTCAAAAAACAACAGCATCTGGCCTTCATTGAGATCCCTAATTTGACCTATTTTTACATTTAAAAGACACAAGAGATATGGTATTATTTTCCCACCTTTAACCAACTGTCACCTTTGCGTTGTTTTAACCGTGATAGCTGTCATTCCCTAACTGTAAAAACAGTTTAATACAGTTTAATACAAAAGTAAATAAGTAATATTGATGTTGAGTGATGATATAATTGATAATTTACCTGAATTGAGATTGTTATTGCACAGGTTTAAAGTGAGAATAAATAAATAAATATATAAGTTGCACAGTTGAACTGAAAGGACCAATGTGAAGGATTTAGTGGCGTCTAGCTGCGAGGTAACAGTTTGTAACCCCCTGACCTCACTGCTCCCTTTCAAGCCTGTATATGATGGCCACGAAACTCACAAAAGGCCCTCTCTAGAGTCAGTGTTTGGTTTGTCTGTTCTGGGCTACTGTAGAAACACGATAGCCTCCATGAAAGACGACCCGCTCCCTATGTAGATATAAAAGGCTCATTCTAAGGTAAAGAAAACACCATTCTTACTTTCAGGTGATTAAATACTAATTAAAACATACTTTTACTGCCAAGTTCGTTCCTCTAGGTACCAATTAATGCTACACACTGCACCTTTAACCGTATCAATAGCAGGAAACAGGCATTTGTATCAACGGTTTTGCCAATCAATCAGCCGTCAGATAAGAAAGCATTAGAATAGGTTGCTTGGAGAACTTTTTGTTTTTTCACAGCCACTAATACCCAATAGATTTGAATTTCCAATATGGCCACCAGATGGACTGTCATGTCACTCTAACCCTGCACCGTACTGTATGCAGCTGTCACCGCTGGAATGCGAAAACTTGTTTGGTCCCATTTAGGGCCTCGTCTTCGTGACCCCCCTCTAGCTCCTCCACCTCTGCGCACTGTGGTGCCGCTCAGTCTTGAGAATGAGGGGCCCTCCCTCGGTGAGCGCCAACTGCCTGTTTCATAAAGATAAGTGCCATTCAGAAAAGAAAGAGCTCGTGATCAATTCAAAGAGTGCTTATGGCAGAGACTGTCATCACCTGGATATAAGGAGACCGTTCGGATGGTATAGTAACCTGTGGTTGAACCCTGCTGTCGACCTCCACCAGTAGAGTCCAAATGAACTCTGGGAAAGGCAGAAGAAAAACACTCTAAGGTAGTAAACATTAAACAACATTAAAAATTGATGGAAAATCGAAAAAAAAGGATTGTAACTTTAGTTTTGTTGCATATTTTCATGCTAATTTCATTTCTACTTTGGTGATGTAAAGACTTTGAAAGTAAACATATGTCCATTTTGTTGTGTTGATTGTTCAGGGTAGTATAGGTCCCAACCTTTTTGACGGGGTCATCCCTATTTTCCCTCAGCCTTTATGTTCCCTCGAGGATTTTCCACCAAATTAGGCCTTATATTTCCTCGGGCCTGCATTCCCACAGCACAGGTATGACCATTCCCTAATGCACATAATGTGTTGTTGCCCCCCCCCCTCCCTTTAACCTGCTTAACCTCATCTATGAAAATGCTTGAAAGACAGGTGAAATTCTTTATTTTATTATTAAACAGAGGGACCATAGGACATGCTGGCCTTTTTGACTTGTGACCTCTTAAAATTAAGCATCATCTACTTGCCACCAATTTTCAAAGGGTCTACAAGTCATGACCACATCAACTAAAAATTAACTGTTTGATGCCAGTAGAGGTGATTGTAAGTAAGAAGATATACATTTATACAGCATAAAAATGTTATAGACTGCTTGGTATCTAAAGAAAACAATCAAACAAGCATGATAGCTACAACAAGATTTACATTTGCATTGAAAGGAGCCAGCTGAGGTGGTATGGACCCGGTCAGGAAGCCTCATGGACTCTTCTGTGAGGGGTCAGTTATTTCAAGACTTAACATAAAGTTAATTATTGTTGGTATTTCATATTGTGAATTTATAGACCGCCCCCCACCCCCTCTGATTTATTTGTGTGTGTAATTCTGTTCATTTAATGGTTTAATTTACAATGCATTTAATTCATTTATGAGCAGCGCGCTATTTGAGTTCCGCCACCAGGTGGTGCTGTTGAGGCACCAAGAGACAATTTGTTTAATGCGTTAAGAGAAGAAGAAAACGTAATTCAGACTAGAGTTGTTGTTTTTGTAACCAGTTTGAGAGCTTACATGCTAGTTGCTTTAGCAGCTATGGACACACAGGTGGACTGTAAAGGTATTGTTTCCTACTTTATTTCCGGATTGTGAATTCATCCTGAGCTGCAACACTTCCTGTTAGAGGTGTTCCAGATATGTCCGACTGGGACTAGACCCGGGTCAGACCCAGAACACACACTGGAGGGAGTACGTATCTCTCCGGGCCTGGGAACGCTTTGGGATCCCCAAGGAGGAGCTGATGCTTTGGAGAGGAGATGTCTGGGTTTCATCACTCAGCCTAATGGTACTATGACCCGGCGCTGAATAAGCAGCAGAAAATGGATGGATGGGAAATAGAAAATAGATAAAGTTTACAAAACAGGAATAGTATCAGCAAAAACGACACGATCTGTTACAAAACGGCAAACAACACTATCCGATAGTATGCAGCAAATATCAGAATAATGTCTAAGAAATAATAATAATAATAATTTGGTATGGCAAACTTGTATATTCAGCTTTCCCTTATTGAAGTATTTAGGCCTATTGTATGACCCATTTTGGGGGGTTCAGACCTACAATGGACCCCAAAGAACAAATATACAAGAACATCCATTAAGAAAAATTAGTTTCAAATCCAAAAATGGTACAAATACAAATACACACGTGAAAAATGCAAAACAAACAATAACAATAATTGATGTTTATGTTAACTCAACTTCTCCCAGACCTCTCAGTCACACCTCATTGCCTTCATCAGCAATTTATTCCAATTTAGGTCAAATGAGGACAACTCAATGGATTGACTTCACTCACATACCCCATCCCATCCCATTTTGGCACTATTGATCATTTTGTCTTTTTTTTTTCTAACGATGAAATCATAAATCAGTTAAAAAAAGTGACTATCCTATGTTAAAATAAAGCAATGTAGTATTTTAAATGTGTGCTGCCGAGTCAGAGGGTTCATCTGGCAGGTCAGGATTTCACATCTGGACTGATTTGTCTTGGTTTTGACATCATGTTGGTAGAGTCGGTTAAAAAAGAGACGGACAGAAAGAGAGAGAGAGAGAGAGAGAGAGAGAGAGAGAGAGAGAGAGAGAGAGAGAGTAGTGGTACTCAACTTCATTATCTAAACAGTCTGGAAAGTTGTCCTTGGCCTCATTTTTGGTAACATAAAACACACAGCAGCAATATATTTCACCAAACTACAAACCAGGAACTTAAGAAGAGAAAAGAAAAGGTTGTAAAGGGGAAGGAAACACAGTTAAATCAAGAATTTACCTTAATTTTGCTTTTGACATTTTGGGGGGGAAAAGGTTGCACATGTTTATCAGAATCAGAGCAGCTGAGTAAACCTCAAAGGAGAGGGTGAGGCTCTTAAAAAAAGGGCAAAATGATGAATCAGATAATCAAATTAAATCCATCAGTCTACTAAAAAGAAAGCTTATAACAATGACGTTTACCCTGCAGAAATGTGCAGTTTGTTCTGCCACATTGTGCAACGCCTTGTAACTTTATTTTCATCACCACCCCTTACAACTTCGAGTAGGTAGACCCAAGTGAGAATGGAAGAAGCCAAAATCTGTTTCATGTCGGCCTCGTTTTGAGTTCAGGAGGGAAATCTGTTTGGTTTATTTTTTCCAGAAGCCTACACACACACACACACACACACACACACACACACACACACACACACACACACACACACACACACACACACCACAGGACAGTCCAGAAAGGCTGCGTCTGGTTTCTGTATAATGCTGCCATCTAGCTTTCAGAAGAGCACCTTACCCAAGGAGTCATATTAAAGGGAATATGTACAGTGTGGACTCAAGAGGTGTCCGAAATACTAATTGAGGGTCAGTTTACACATATAAGAATTTAAAATAAGGTCTGTCACCAAAGTTTTATTTTTTACAGGAAAATAAAGAATATCTTTTGAATAGATGAGAGGATTTCTCAATATAAAAAGCCAAAATTATAACACTACAATAAAGATCTATATATAATTGTATGCACAATAATAATATACTTTTAGAGAAATAATCTAAATTTGCCACATTTATCCAAAAAACTGTTTTTCATCCTGTACTTTAAGAAAATGTTTATGATTTTGAGGTAAATAGTACATTAAAAATCATTCCTAATGTGATTATTAAATTAAATCTTAACTTTTTAGATGTAACCTGTAGATTTATATACTTTATATACTATCTGAAAGCTCTATCCTGCAAACATGTTTTCTCAGTTACAGATGAATTATTATTATTAAGTATTATTATTCTAAAATATTGACATTTTATGTATTTTTTGCACATAAACCTGCCACTCCTCCACTAAGAGGTCAAAGGTCAGGCTGTACATTGCTTGTCCCTCTTGCTTTGGTGTCCTGATGAAAGTAAAAACATCCTGCATCATGACTGAAGCCTGAAGCTAGAGTCAAATGTACTTTTCAAAAAATTTAAATAAGATACAGAATACATGTTAACCAAAGTGTAAGAAAAAGATAAATCAGGTGAAACTGCAGTTAAATCCACATGTGTGTGACACACGCTCATATATATAAAACAGTGGATTGACTCCAGGATGTTGGAGTTCATCCACCACCGCTGCTGCCGCTGCATTCCTCACAGCCATCTGGTCTGAAGATGAAGCTGTAAAACATGAAGTAAATCAAACATCTTGTGTCTGACTGGACAGACCTGGAACATAAAACCTGCATTGACGTGTTTATTAAGTTTTATTATACCACCCTGTCAGCTCTTAAAGGGGAAATGCCATCCTCAGTTAGGATACCTGCTATTTCACTCATTCACTCATGGGCATAGCTTCATTTTAAAGGCCATGTCCTCTGTGTTGTTTCTTGGTGTTTGAGGTTTTTTAATAAGCAGAGGCAGCATTTACAATAACATATAATTTATACTTTCTGTTTTTATAACAGATTATGATCCGTTTTAGACTCAATGCCTTTAGATTTGACTGTTTTTAGGCTTAGAGAACATTTTTATTTCTACTTCTTCACTATTATCCCTAGCCGTGTGGAGAAGGCCTTTTAATCGGCATCATGTAGGGAAATAAAATATGTATAATTTCCATTTATAGACAGATGATGCTCAAATTTATATTCCCATCCAACCAGAACATTATTTAATTTTTATTTTACTGTGTTTTCAACTGTTACAAACCATGTGGCTGTAATATAGTATGTACCTTCTTGTAAAGTATATTGAGATCTTGGCGATTTTACACTTTAATTAATCTGGTGGTGACACTGTCTTATCAAAACTGAGAGTTTATTTTAGTGTCCACCTCTTCCTCCCTTCACTGGTAATACACCATTAATGCTATAAGCTCTATAGTACTCTACTACTACTGCTGCTGCTGCTGCTGCTGCTATTAAGGGTCATATACATACAGTACAACTACTAATACTAATCTAGGATTTAAAGCTGCTGCTAAATTATAATAAAAATGTAATGGTATATTGATAATAATCATCGTCATCATTACCATCACTGTAACTTTCACTATAGATCTCACCTGATGCAGCTTACAGCTACAAGAGTCCTGATAGGATTTGATATAATCTGACAGGACAGGTACCGCACTTGTTCTAGGTCGTCTCACACACACACATACACATACACACACACATAGACACACTCAAGGACGTGCACATCACATGCACATACACACTTGCTGCTTTGTCTTCTCCTGCAGACACACTAACTCAGCTACATGTATGGGTCCTCATAATGCAGTGGCACCGTGCTGGTTTTTAAAGAGGTAATCATTCCCAGGATTTATTTGAAGACTTTTCTGGATGTAAAGAAAAGAGAAGAAGAGATGAAACCAGCCTTCAGTGTGGCACTTTGGTGCAGACGATTCGCCATGGAGAGAAACAAGACTTGTCCATCTCATCAATGCATGGTAGGAAATCTTTAAAGATCCCCTCCAGACATATTTAAAGATACATAAGATTACACATATGCGTTGAAAAATGTGGTTTTCCCGTTAAAAAAGGGACAATTACTTGGTTAGAACTTCAATGATTTGCTAAAAAACTAATTGTGATGTCTCAAATCACCTTCATAGAGTACATACTGAAATGCAAATGTCTGCACCGAATTTTAAGTAAACTTTAAGTAGCTGCACATGCATTATTCTGCAACAGTGAAGCTCAAATATATAGTGAAGTAACAAGAAGAAAAACACATTTAAAAGGCATAAAAAGAAGAAGAGTTAGATGCACGATGACTTCAGCATTTAACAGATAATACTGAATAACTTCTTCAGCTAGTTGAGGAACCTTGACAGCTGATTTATTGTTCTCATTCATCTCACATTACTGTAAAATGTTTTCACCCTGTTGTACTGACATTTTTTAGGCCTAACATACTTAGATTTGTCTTTTCTTATGCATATCATTGATTCAGATTGTCAAATGAGGATTATGATATCGTGCAGGTTAATGACTCGGTCACAGCAGATAATCCGGCCGTAGCTGACTGAGCCAGGAACAATCTTCAGTCTAAAGTCACTAAAACTTCAGCTTGTGTTTCACGCTTGTTTGTTAAGAGCTGTATACATCACAACCTTGAAAAATACATGCAGACTCAACTAAGAGAAGAAGTTAGCTACATGAAAAGATTCTTTAAAAACTCGAATTATGAAACTTCTACTACAAGGATTAGTAGAGTTGAGCATCAAACAAATAGAAAGAAAAACTTGTAAATAGTATAATAAATGTTTGAAAGTAAACCCATGCATATGTCTCTAATCTGCACTCCAAGATTAATAACTACATGGACAGCACATGCAGAACACAAGATTTAATAAAAACTCAAATATTCTTGAGTCAATATATATACAAACTTACACTACTGGGAAAAATCGACCTGAAAAAACACTGTGCTTCAATACTTCTATAGAATATCATTTTATATTCACTACTAATTTTCTTCAAATCCGTCATTTCAGGTCAGCATCAGACCATCTTCCTCCAGGTTTTTGTGAGCGCTGGAGGCGGTGAGACTTGAGATGCGACAACAGTGCCGTGCCTTCCTCTCCGTACCTCAAACATGGAAGCAGACACAAGACAAAACTCCAGACACCCAACTATCCTCCTCTCCTCCTCCTTCTGTTGACCATTACGCTCCATCCCAACTTCAGTTTCCATTTGCTTCCATATCTCCTACCAATGCTCCTCTTTTCCCCTCTTTTCTGTCCCCTGTTTTATCCCACCTGCCTCATCCTTCGTCTTCATCTCTTCCATACCACTCCTTTCCATCCTTTCATGGCCTCCTGAGGTTCTTCTTAGTTCTCCTGGCCTCCCTGTGTTTACTGCCCTGCCCAGTCCATGGAGCTGCGTTTCGGGTTGGGGTGGTGGGCCCCTGGGTGTGTGACCCCCTCTTTGCCAAGGCTCTTCCCAATGTGGCGGCACAGCTCGCCGTCAGCCGTATCAATAAGGATCCTTCACTGTCCTACGCTGCCACGTTTGACTATGCTGTGCTGCAGGTACGCAGCTTGAAATATATTTCTGTTCACTAAACCACTAAAAGTAGACGATTCGTCACCATTACTTAGCCTGATATACATAAATCATTTCATGGTCACAGTTTAACATCTGTACATAGCTAGGAAAGTTCACAAAAGGAGTGATAAGTTAGATTAGTTAGCTAAATGGGCAGAAAAAGCAGACTGAAAGAATAACATCAACTAGCTAATACCAGTGTGGCTTTTAACAATTACCATATTTGAATATGCCACCAGTTCTATAAAGCTGTACTTTGTCACAACATGAAATGCTAATACATGCTACATTTTGCACATTTTAACCTGTGAATCAGAGGTGCATCCAGTAACATGAATAAAAGTTGCACTCCATTTAGTTGTCCTAGTTTCGGGGCTGTGATATTGTTCACTCACTAGCATAGTTTATAGACCATGTTATAGTCTTTAATAGTGCTGCTGTTAAAAGTAAAAACATCAGTGGTGAGAAAATATATGTATATATCAATGTAAAGTCTAAGATGTTGCATTTACTTTTTTAGTCATTGTCAGATTCAACTTAACATGGCTGAGGGTCGGACTAACGTGTATCTACAAACATCACACATAACTGGGAACCGATGTCACATTGACTGATGGTTGATTAATTAATTTATTGGATGTCACTCTTCAGGAGCCATGTGAGACGTCAAAGGCATTAGAAAAATTTGTGGGTTTCCACACCACGGCGTCAGCGTACGTTGGACCAGCCAATCCCGGCTACTGTGATGCTGCTTCGATGCTCACCAAAGGCTGGAACAAAGTAAGTGGTAGACATGTTTGTTTGTATCAGTAGATATCTGGAATGCCATGATTTAATAAACCAGGTTGTGTCGTCATCTCGTATCTCCTCTTCCAGGCAATGTTTTCTTGGGGTTGCGTTGGCTACGAGTTGGACGATATTCGGAGCCACCCGACCTTTGCCCGCACCATGCCGAGGCCCACCTGGGTGCTGCTCAGTGTTATGAACTACTTCAGGTGGGCCCAGATTGGCATCATCTCTTCCTCAGACGACATCTGGGTGGAGACGGCCATCAAGGTTTGACTGAATTCAATTTCGATTAGTCACATAAAACTGTTGATGGCACCATTGTTGTTGTATGTCAACATTGTTTTAAGTTGTAATTCGGTCTATTTTCTGGTCTGATTTTCGGCTGGTCAGTGAGTGTGTTGTCTCTGTCCCGTCTAATGTAGGTATCTGACTCTTTGAGGAGCCACGGTCTGTCAGTCAAACTGGTCAGTTTTATGGAGAACACACCTCAAGGCATCAGAAGAACTCTGACTAAAATTCGTAAGAGGAGTGAAATAAGAGGTAAACTGACTTAATAGAGGTCAACATAACATTTATCTTTGTTATTGGATCTATTTTTGTCACTTTGCTTGTTCAAAACTCACTCTCTACTCACTGTTATGGATCTTTGATATTTTCTGAACCTTTGTGTCTTGTCTTGTTCCAGTCTTGATCCTTTGCATGCACTCGGCGCTAATCGGTGGTCAAGTTCAGAAGCTCCTCTTGGAGACGGCCTACGATATGCAGATGATCGACGGCTCCCGGATTTTCGTGCCCTACGACACCCTCCTCTACAGCCTGCCCTACCGCAATGTGAGCTACCCGGTTCTGAAGAGCAACAGCAAACTGCTGCGGGCCTACGACGCCGTGCTGACCGTCACCATCGACTCGCCCCAGCAGTCGTTCTTCGAGGCCTACAACGAGGCCATGGAGAGGGGGGAGGTGGCGAGGACTCTGAAGCCGCAGCAGGTGGAGACTCTTTCCCTGAGTGTCAAGAAAGAGATTTATTATCAACAACCTGAAGTATGGAGAGGAAGGATTTCTAATGTCTGTTTGTCCTGCAGGTGTCTCCGCTCTTCGGCACCATCTACAGCTCCATCCTGTTAATGGCTCATGCAGTGCAGCGTGTTCGGCAGACCAGGGCGTGGATGTCTGGAGGAAATCTGGCACAACGCACGCGTAACCTAGACTTTCAGGTATTTGTATTCAAAATAGTAAATGTACCATCTCAAAAACATTAATTTGTGTTCACTTTGTACATTAAACCAGTAAAAAAGGTGTTAACTGTCACCAGCAGATAAATATGGCCCTCAAATTGGGTTAAAATGGGTTGAATTGGGTAAAATGTTGATGAATATGAACTTAGAGAGTACTTTCCATGTAATGCTATGTATAATTAAAATGATAGGTTGTGTTGCTGATATCTTTGTAAGAGTTTTGGTTGATTTTCTAAAATGTTCTCAAACCATAATGGACCATCATCTTTTTAGTATCAAAACCCATCAGTTTAAGTTCACTAGTTTGATGAAACACACTTAATAAAAGGTCAAGTCTAACTAAACTGTATCTTATTTATGTTGCAGGGCTTCAGCCACCGAATCAAAACCAACGGGTCTGGAGCGGCTCTGCTGGACTATCTTGTACTGGACACAGACGGACTCTCCTGGGAGTTGAAACCAACATACAGGTATCTGAATGACGGTTTACTTGTTTCTTATTCCACAAATAATAAAGTATTAAAATGTTCAATGACACAAAAAGGAAAGTCCAACTTAAATTATTCACATTGTAGTCATCGAGTTAAAGGACCATACCGATATTTTTGTGGTTTGAGGTGTTAGAATAGACTAGCAATAGCATTTAATTTTACAGTGGACCTTTTTTCTCCCTCTCTCCAATACTCACAGAAATATAAGCAATCAGGTTGTTTTCACTGTACTAATAACTAAATATTCATATTACTGGGCGACAGGATCGACATGGAGGCCGGCATGGTGCGCTTTTTGGGTCGAGAGATTCACTTTCCTCGCGGCTACGGACCCAGAAGGGACTCGTCGTGCTGGTTTGCTCCTGGATTCCTCTGCTCAGGGGGTGAGGAGCATTATACACACTACATCCATGTTCACTGGAGGTTTTTGGTTTACTGTGATGAAGGACACATACATAAATACACAAGGAGCAATCCCCAAAACTGTTTAGATTGGATTGTTTATGTCAGTGCTTATAAATGGCAGAATAAATGCATTTTATCCAAATATTATCCGAAGTGTTCATTGCACAGCTGTACAACCATCCTCATTAGAAGTGGCACACCTGAGTTTCAAATCTCACTGTAGATCTCTGTCTCAAGAAAATTAATTAAGTTATGGATTAAATGGGTTAAATATGTTAAACCCTTACTACCATGTTTTGTGGATGTGTGTCAAACTAATAACTATGTAAAGTTCTTGTCTTCCTGCCCTTTTAATTTAATTTAATTTAACCCTCCTGTTGTCCTGTTAGAAAAGAGGAAGGAAGGAAGGAATGACAGGAGGAAGGAAGGGAGGAAAAGAGGAAGGAAGGAAGGAAGGAAGAAGAGAAGGAAGGGAGGAAGGAAGGAAGTGAGGAAAGAAGGAAGGAAGGAAGGAAGGAAGTGAGAAAAGAAGGAAAAGAGGAAGGAAGGAAGTGAGGAAAGAAGGAAGGAAGAAAAGAGGAAGGAAAGGAGGAAGGAAGGAAGTGAGGAAAGAAGGAAGGGAGGAATGAAGGCGGGGTCAATTTGACCCAGGAGGACGACAGGAGGGTTAATATAGATATGTATGTTGAACCTCCTTCTTTTCTTTTAAACATGCATTTTTTTTACTTAATCTCTTCCAAACTGTATAAAGTTCATAAATCTTGAAAATGTATCGATAGCAGAAGAGGGGATACTACCGGTTTGATGAATGTTTTAAATTGACTGTCATCTCCGTTCGTTGCAGGTGTGGATCTGTTCTCCACCATTGGTTTTTTCGTTGCGATGGTCGTTGCCGCTATTGTTGCCATGGCGCTGTCTTACTGTGTCAGGTAGGAGTCAGCACAAAGTCTTGCATCACTTTGATTTACCTTTACCCCAAAATTGAAAGTTTAATATTTTTTAACAGCTACATTTAAGGATTATTTATTTCTCAATTCATCCCCTCACTCCACTTGTTTTCCCATTTGTTTCTTGTTGTCTAGGCGACGCATCCATCAGATTCAGATGGTCAGGGGTAAAAACAAGATCTTGCTGACTCTGGCTGATGTCACCTTCATAAACCCGTCGCTTAGCAACAAGGTCAGCCTCTTTCTGGGTTGATGCTGACATTGTGTTAATGGTGTTTTATCTTATTTCTCCTATTTGTTCTTCTCTTTTAATCATTATAAATGTCAGATACTGAAAGTGGGTGTTTGTTTAGTATAGTGTAAGTTCTTTTTAACCCTATAATACCAAGTGAATCATATTTAATACATGAGTTTTAGAAACCTCTAAATCATCAGTGTGATTGAAAAACTTGATGTATACAATCAGATACATGCAGTACACAGATAAACCAATGCATGACTAATGAATGACTAAATATTTTGTAGCTTATTTTATGATAAATCATTTATCAGTACATCTGTCTTATGAATTATTATCATGCATAAAAAGTGAAGTTGGTGATATGAGCTTTATGCAGGACCTTTAAAAAATGTTGTATTCAGTATGTTTTCGCATGCTATGAAAAATAAATTGCAGTTTCAGGCTTTACAGGGTTAAGATTTTTCAACTATTAGGATCAAACATGAGCTTCAAAAACATAATAAGCAAGCTAAAGTTAGTATTAGTTGTCTCACTCTTTTTTTTTTTTTTGAACCTCGCTCTCTGCAGAAGTTTAGTGTGGACGACGGCAGGGCCAGCGGCATGAGGAGCGTGTCCGAAAGCAGGGTTGCATCGCCGGTCTCCACTATGACCCCGGCCACCTACGAGAACTCCAACATTGTCATCTTTGAGGTGAAAATTTAAAGAAATGAAAGAAATAAGGAAAGATAAAAGTAAATGGAAAGCAATGAAAACACCCTTAATGACAATCTTTAAGCCTAAAAGTGGCCCAGAATATACAAAAATGGAAACATTTAAACATTTAGCATTTTTTTGTGCAGCTGGATCTGTGTTGATTGATTGTTTTAATTGGTTATAATGAAACCTACCATTCAAAGCTTTCATTTTGTTGCATCCTTCACTTTGAATTCATTAATAGAAATAATTATGACTGTCAACATGAGATCATAATGTAGTGTGATTGTGATTGAATAACTGGTAAGATATTTATGCTGCAGTCACATGGCAGATACAGCGGGCACGTAGACTTCTTGGCACCCGGGCTTTTATTGAACATTGTGTGATGGGGCTAAGTCACATTGCCTATGTCCACTAGGTGGCGCTAGAGATCACCCACCAATTATATGTCATGTTGTAGTGCATGATGTAGAGAACACATCCTGTAAATTTCATATAAATCGGATAATGTTTGTCATATGAGGCTGACTTCCTGTGTCCAGTAGGTGGCGTTACGTATATGACATAATATTGATGCATAGATGTGTTCAGGGCGGGACCCTCTACATGCATGATGAATTTGGGGTAGATGGGATAATGTCTGTAGGGGTTATAAGGACTTCCTGCTTCATGACGAAGCATCGAAATTGTCAGGGAAGGGAATAAAAATGACCCCCTCCATACAGTGAAGGCTCAGACTATGGACAGTATAAGGTTTAAAAATAAGTGCAACCATAAATTATTATAATGAAAATCCAGTTTATTTTAGTACTTTATTTTAAAATGTGATAAAACATTTGCTTCTTACTGTAATTGCTGAGGTTTCTTCTGTGTCTTCGTCCTCCAGGGTGACTGGGCGTGGCTGAAGAGACTTCCCGATGGCTCGTTTAGCCACATTAACCCCAAAACCACTGATGTGTTTGAGCTGGTATGTTAGTTCAGGACTTATTTATATTCATGTAGCAGGTATGAATAAAAATGTTCCAGTAAATGAAGCTCAATCCAAACTCTTCCTGTCTACAGATGAAGGACATGCGGCACGAGAACATCAACCCTTTCCTTGGCTTCTTCCTCGACTGCGGCGTGTTCGCCATCGTGACAGAGTTCTGCTCCAGAGGAAGTTTAGAGGACCTGCTGCTGAATGACGACGTCAAACTGGACTGGATGTTCAAGTCGTCTCTACTTCTAGATCTTATAAAGGTTAATATGAAGGAGACAAAAAACTCACACCATTTTTTATTCATCGAGTCCAGTTTGAAAGTTTTAGGCGGTCAGGAAACTCATGTATTAATCAATCAAACTTAATTTTAAAGCTATAACACCTTTCATATAGATTAATGTAGTTAAAAGTGTTTTACAGTTACCTGATTGACAAGCTGATAATAAGACAAAATTTTAAAAAATAATAATAAAAATGATACAGATTTTAAAAGACAAAACTAGAGACCAATGCAATTTTTAAAAATAAGTAAAATTAAATAATTAAAAATAGATAAAAAATAATCAAATAAATAAGTGGAATAAGAGAGAATAAGAGAAAGGGTATATATAAAAGTTAAAGGAAAAAAATAGGTTAAAATAGATTAAAAGACAACAGTAAAATAGAAGATGAAGTTTAATAAAAGCTTAAAGCTATGTTCAGAGAGAGATTAAAAGATTAACTCTTACATACTATTCAGGGTCAACTTTGACCCATATTTACATTTGAGAGCTGTGAAAACACTTATATATCTTTTAGCTGGACTTCTCCTAATGTGACCCACAATTTACAAAAATGGAAATAAAATGCAAAATGAAGAAATAGACAAATAAAATTGATGAGAAGATAAAACTAGAGAATGAATAAAAGCTGAAGGACTCATACTTTTGGCAGTATAGACATAAAATATAGCCCTCCTTCTTCTCCAGCTTCCCCTTAAAGAAATAAAATATTCTTTGTGAAGTTATTCTTGATTTAAAAACTAAAAACAGTGTTTGTTTTCTGTCTCAGGGTATGAAGTACCTCCACCACCGAGGCGTGGTCCACACTCGTCTGAAGTCCCGTAACTGTGTGGTGGACGGCCGCTTCGTCCTGAAACTAACAGACTACGGATACAACGAGGTTCTTGAGTCTCAGAGGTTCCCTTACATAGAACCGCCTGCAGAAGGTGAGAGGATCATCAACCAGAGTCACGTTTCTGCATTGAGTTACCAGAAGCTAATTAATGCTTTTCTGTGTGTGTGTGTGTGTGTGTGTGTGTGTGTCAGAGATGTTGTGGACGGCTCCAGAGATCCTGAGGAGCGGGCATCCGGGTTTCCACGGGACGCAGCAGGGTGACGTTTACAGCTTCGCCATCATCATGCAGGAAGTGGTGATCAGAGGGCCTCCATTCTGCATGATGGACCTGCCCGCTGCAGGTAAGATAACACACAAATAAACTACCACACACCTGACAACCCTTTGAGAGCGAATTTGAAGGTTTTATAAGATTAGATATTCCTTTATTAGTCCCACAATGGGCAAAATTTGCATTATTCCAGCAGCAGCAGTAAGAAAAAGAACAAGAAAAATTGTAATAAAAGATATGTAATAAAATAATCCTGACTTTACGTTACATTATTTAGAGTAGTATTGGAGATTATATTGTTACTGTACAAAAGAAAATATTTGTGTGTATTAAATATATATTATATGGTTTGTACTGTAGTTAAGTCTCCTAAACAGCTGTATGTGAGCTCACTAACAAAAGCGTTTGTTTCTCTCTTACTTTATTTAATTTAATATAAATCCTAAAATACTGATCTATTGAGTGTTAAGCTAACGGTAATGTTAGCTTGTATTTAATTGGTCCACTACTTTGGTCCGCTGAAGCCCCGCCCCCTACCAAGTGTCACCTGTCAATCAAAGTCACCACCTCTACCAGAAACATGGACGCTACATCTGAGAGCTTTCTGCTGCTAACTCAGTTGCTAGCTCGGCGGCTAACTCAGCAGCTAGCTCGGCAGCTAACTCAGCTGCTAGCCTGGCGGCTAGCTCGGTGGCTAACTTGGCGGCTAACTGGCTAACTGTAGACTGTAGTAGTAGTAGTGTGCACTGAATGAATTTATACCTCTACAGCAGCAGGGGCGGGTTTATGCTAATCACTAAATCCTCTCTACCAGAAACATGGACGCTACATCTGAGAGCTTTCTGCTGCTAACTCAGTTGCTAGCTCGGCGGCTAACTCAGCAGCTAGCTCGGCAGCTAACTCAGCTGCTAGCCTGGCGGCTAGCTCGGTGGCTAACTTGGCGGCTAACTGGCTAACTGTAGACTGTAGTAGTAGTAGTGTGCACTGAATGAATTTATACCTCTACAGCAGCAGGGGCGGGTTTATGCTAATCACTAAATCCTGAACACAGAAATCTGTGAAGCCTAGCTCCACAATTCAAATCTAAACACTTGAAATGCTTTTTACACCTTTTTTAGAAATACATTTATGACCTATTTAACGTGTTTAGAAGAAAACGTCTATATTCACTTTACACAGTCTTTAAACATGAAGATTGTATCTCATAACAACGTGTTGGACTGACCACACATGTACAAACTGATGCTTCCTCTGTGTTTTCAGATATGATAGAGAAGCTCCGTACGCCTCCTCCTCTGTTTCGGCCGGTGGTCAGTCCGGACTACGCTCCGTTAGAGTGCATCCAGCTGATGAAACAGTGCTGGAACGAACAGCCAGACAAGAGACCCGACTTTGAAGATATCTTTGACCAGGTGAGTCGTGTTGAGATAATCGTGACTCTTAAAGGGCCAGTGTGTTAGGGGCATTTAAAGCAGGGGAGTCAAACTCATTTTCAATCAAGGGCCACATACAGCCCAATTTGATCTCATGTGGGCCGGACCATTAAAAAGATGGAAGGAAGGAAGGAAGAAATAAAGGAAGGATGGATGAATGGAAAGAAGGAATGAAAAGAAGACAGGAAGGTGAAATGGAAGAAAGGGATGAAGGAAAGATGGAAGGAAGGAAGGAAGGGATGAAGGACAAAATGAAGGAAGGGAGGAAGGACAGAAGGAAGGACGGACAGAAGAAAGGGAGGAAGGACAAAAGGAAGGACGGAGAGAATGAAGGAAGGAAGAACGGGATGAAGGACAAAATGAAGGAAGGGATGAAGGACAAAAAAAAGGAAGGGAGAAGGACAGAAGGACGGACAGATGGAAAAAAGGGAGGAAGGGCAGAATGAAGGAGGGGAGGAAGGACAGAAGGAAGAACGGGAGAAAGAAAAGATGGAAGAGAGAGAAGGAAGAAAGGGAGGAAGGACGAAAGGGAGGAAGAAAAGATAGAAGGAAGGAGGGAAGACAGGAAGGAAAGTGGGCCTTACAGTGGAATTTACAGTATAAAGGAACTAATAAAGGAATATCTTATGTAGTGTAGTAGTGTATCTACTGTTTTTAACTATTATTTCTTTCAATTTAGTTTTTCAAATCCTATAAAAGTAAAATTAAGAACAAAATACTGAGTAATTGTCCCATTTTGTATCGATATAATCAGTTCATTCTGATGATTTTAGGGTGAGGATATCATTTTTAAAAGGCTTTACTGGTTAAACTTGATTCATCATGTTAAACGTCTCCCTGTTACGTCAGTTTAAGAACATCAACAAAGGCAGGAAGACCAACATCATCGACTCCATGCTGAGGATGCTGGAGCAGTACTCCTCCAACCTGGAGGAGCTGATCAGGGAGCGAACCGAGGAGCTGGAGATCGAGAAGCAGAAGACGGAGAAGCTACTGACGCAGATGCTTCCTCCGTGAGTTAACATGAACACACACACACACACACACACACACACACACACACACACACACACACACATATAGGTTAACACATGCAGAGACTGTGGTGTATAGGGGTCAATGACGTTTTTTGTGCCCATGTGGTTTAGTCAAATTTAAAAGGGTTAAAATGTGAAAATAAACGTATGAATAACTTACACACATTCTTTTTTTGTGGACCCAGCATCAAATTTCTGCTTTTAATCAATTTAGAGAGAATATATTAGAGGATTATGGCAAAAATGTCTAAGTGGTGTATAAATATAAAAAAAACTTTGTTCTAAATAATTCAACTTGCTTAAAAACATCTTACATTATAACTTTTATATTAAATAAAGGTAATGGAATACAATTATATAAGTAGACTAAATACACTGTAGGTGGATAAAATATTTAATATGTATCATTCTTTAGTGGTTACACCATTTGCCTTTCTTTCTTTGTTCCTTTCCTCCAACTTTTCTTTCTTTCTTTCTGTCGTTCTTTCTGTCGCTCTTTCTTTCTTTCTTTCTTTCTTTCTCCATGGATAAAACATGTAATAATAATTCTTTTGTGGTTACACCATTTGACATTTTCAGGAGCATTCAGTCTTACTTTTGGTTTTAAAAAATGGTGCAAATGTCATTACAAATGATATAAAACCAACAGAAATACTAAATATACATTTTAACAAACCTGATGCTGCTTTTTAAGACTATTTTTAAGATATTTTTTAATTGCTCTTCTTGTAAAATCTAATTCAATGAATGACATGAAAGGCAAATTAAGAAGTTTGAGCCTCATTGTAAAAGAACTGACCACGACCATTTCACACTTACTAACCTTGAGTTTATCTTCCGTCCTTCTTTCCTTCCTTCCAGGTCTGTGGCCGAAGCGTTGAAGGTTGGCGGTACAGTCGTGCCGGAGCATTTCGACAGCGTAACTCTCTACTTCAGCGACATCGTCGGCTTTACGACCATCTCAGCCAACAGCGAACCCATCGAGGTGGTCGACCTGCTCAACAGCCTCTACACGCTTTTCGACGCCATCATAGGAAATCACGACGTCTACAAGGTGCTGCTACTGTCTGACTGGCCTTTCTGGCTGTATTTTATTCTATTTGATTTAATACGATGATGTAATTATAGTGGCGTTATCAGGCGTTCAATGATTCGATGATGTTCTGCTGTAGGTGGAGACGATTGGCGACGCTTACATGGTGGCGTCGGGCCTTCCCGTCCCCAACGACAACCGACACGCTGCAGAAATAGCCAACATGTCCCTTGACATCCTGAGCGCCGTGGGAACTTTCAAAATGAGACACATGCCTGACGTTCCTGTTAGGATACGCATCGGACTGCACACAGGTGAGGGATGAAGAAGGTTTACAGTCCTGCAGAAAGAAGCTTGGATAGTAGAGTTTAGTGATTCCCAACATAGATTGTGGAGCAGCTCAATTCATTAGAAAAAGTAGGAATTATGTGTTATTATTGGTATTTAGAGAGAATATAAACACATGTAGGACACCAAATTAGTTTGAGGACATTTTCTAGGTGATCTGTAGTTTATTTATTGTCGAAAAGATTGTTAAAAAGATGAAATAGACGAGAATAAATGGTCTAAACGTCAAACTTCTTTCTCTAAAATAATAATAAGAGTCGACCGAACCTGATTATAGATAATTGCCAGCGATGTCCCAGTTTGATCTCTTTTGGGCCGGACCAGTAAAACCATAACATATACATGTAATCATAATTATTATAACTTCACTAGAATATAAACCACCGATGAACAGCCTAAGATGTCTTAAATGCACTTTCAACACTATTATGTGTTAGTGTTGGACAGCAGTTTTGTTTTATTGATCATCATCACAGAAAAAGCTTGTTCACAAGGATAAATCGTCCCAAACGTGCACAAACCTGGTAAGAGACACCAGGCGGGGAGTTCTGGTCCTCTAAAATGAGGCCAATGGAAGTAACTTAGAACTGCATTCTATCAAAAGGCCACCAGGGGGCGACCGTCTCTATACAAGTCAATGGAGAATTCACCAACTTCTCACTTGATTTCTAACCTCAGTAAACATTTTCAAAATGTGTTTATGGTCTCAATCGCTAGTTTAAAGCCTTCTTCAATGCAGTATGATGTTCATTTGGGACATTTTGGCCTCCCTGATTTTATATTTGATGATAAAGCAGGGTATGCATTAGGGCGTGGCTACATCGTGATTGACAGGTTGATTGACCAATGTCCTCGAGATCCAGCCCTCGCAACCATAGCAACCTCCCCACTCCATTATCCAGTGGGCTGGATTGGACCCCTTGGCGAACCGGTTCTGCCCCCACAGGCTGTATGTTTGACAATCGTCTTGGGTGGCGCTACGTCCAGGATGCAGCAACCGTGCCCTTGCAAAATTGTGACATGGTTGTGACAACTTGTTTTGGCTTCATCCCAGCAAAAGAACACACCACATAAACCATTAAAAAACCCATGTCGACTCTCTTATACGACTTTTAAACAAACATAAATTGATCATTGGTGCCACAGAGGTGAAGCCTGCCAATTCTTTAGCCTTGGAGGTGCCCCAATGGACTTGTTAAAACCACTGACAGTTTAATAGCTATATGTCCGTCACTCTTGCAGAACGCTATTAAACCAATACCCGAGAAACTGGCATGAAACAGCTACTAGTTTATTATAGCTTGCCTGCTGATGTAGAGAAGTGATTCAAAATGGCATAAAATGAACTACATCTGTTCCTTAAACCCTTAAACCAGGGGTGTCAAACATGCGGCCCGTGGGCCAGAACCGGCCCGCCGAGGGGTGCAATCCGGCCCACTTTCCTTCCTGTGTTCTTTTCCTTCCTTCCATCTGTCCTTCCTACTTCCTTTTATCCTTTCTTTGTTCCTTCTTCCCTTTCTTCCTTCCATCTGTCCTTCCTCCCATTTGTCTTTCCTCCCTTTCTTCCTTCTGTCTTTCCTTCCATCTGTCCTTCCTCCCTTTCTTCCTTCTGTCCTTCCTCCCATCTGTCCTTCCTCCCTTTCTTCCTTCTGTCCTTCCTTCTATCTGTCCTTCTTCCCTTTCTTCCTTCCATCTGTCCTTCCTTCTATCTGTCCTTCTTCCCTTTCTTCCTTCTGTCCTTCCTTCCATCTGTCCTTCCTCCCTTTCTTCCTTCCATCTGTCCTTCCTCCCTTTCTTCCTTCTGTCCTTCCTTCCATCTGTCCTTCCTCCCTTTCTTCCTTTCTACCATTCTTCACTCCTTCCGTTTGCCTCTCTTTCCTACCTTCCCTTCTTATTTCCTTCCTTTCTTCCTTCCTTTCCTCCATCTTTTTAATGGTCCGGCCCACATGAGATCAAATTGGTCTGTATGTGGCCCTTGAATGAAAATGAGTTTGACACCTCTGCCTTAAACCTTAATTAGCCGACTGAAGAAGTAATATCCTGTGTGTGTCCATGTTTAGGTCCATGTGTAGCAGGAGTCGTGGGTCTCACGATGCCTCGATACTGCTTATTTGGAGATACAGTGACCACTGCCTCTCGTATGGAGTCCAGCGGGTTGCGTAAGTTACGATAAAAATCCTCTATCAGAGTTATCACAGCAGCTTTACTCATTGTGATATATAAGGAGGTTACTGTGTTTGAAATGTCTGTTGAGATAAAGGATAAAACAATAAGGTAGGAATGTGTGTTTTTGGCTAATCCAGTGAATGAAAATGGCAAAGAAATGCACATATTTACATGGAAAAGATATTTAAAAATGATTATTCATACACTCAGATGAGTTTACATCATATCATTATATCACCCAACCTTCTGAAACACTATAAAAAGCCTGTTTTAATGCATATATTACCTAAATTATGTCATTTTTATGGGTCTAATTTAAGTCATTTGTGCTTATTATTATCACTTATTACTTGACTCTTCACTCTTTCCGGTGCTTATTCTGTTTATTCCCAACTCAACTCAGAGATTAAAGCGTCTTTATTTATTGTGTTTGCTTCAGCCTACAGGATCCACGTCCACGAGAGTACCGTAAAAGTCCTGCTGGGGCTGAAAGTGGGCTACAAGGTTGAGCTGAGAGGCAGGACAGAAACGAAGGTACACAACTCTTAACACAAGGACCGAAAAATCAACTTTTAACACCTTTATCTCTCCGTACATGTCGCTTCTTTGGTTGTTTTTTTAGGGGAAAGGAGTCGAGGAGACCTACTGGCTTGTAGGAAGAGATGGATTCGACAAACCTCTTCCTGTTCCTCCAGAACTCAAGTCTGGGTAGGAATGATTTTACTTTTTCCCCTTTTCTTCTCCTTCTTTTTACTCCAATTCCCTCTGAATCCTGCACCATGTCGGCCCATAGTTAGCATTTCTTCTCCTCTGTGGATCCCTACCATCTATTGGCGCTTTTCCACTACACAGTTCCAGCACGACTCGACTCAACACGACTCGACTCAGTTTTTTTGCGTTTCCACTAGGGATAGTACCTGGTACCTGGTACTTTTTTAGTACCTGCTCTGCTGAGGTTCCAAGTGAGCCGAGCCGATACTAAATGTGACGTCAACAGACTGCCGGCCTCTGATTGGTCAGAAGAGTTGTTGCTGGAAGAGTAATGAGCCGTCCCACACAAGAATCAAACCCGCCATTTTTAAATACCAACAACAGCGTTACAGCGATTCGGTTTCTGTTCTCTTTGCTTTGTGTGTGACAGAAAGCCACATACAGCAGCAAGTACACCATCGCCTCCATTGTTTGTGTTTGTGTCGCGTATGAAATGAAGTCACGGCAGTTTCGCGGAGCTGTTGCTATGACGACCGCACCCACGTTGAGTAGGTACCTTTTTGTAATGGAAAAGGTCGTTCCTGGAACCGAGTCGAGTCGAGCCGAGTAGTGCTGGAACTGTGTAGTGGAAAAGCGCCATAACTAATCTGTCCTTTGGTTGAGAAACAAGTGTGTGTGTGTGTGTGTGTGTGTGTGTGTGTGTGTGTGTGTGTGTGTTTGTTTGTGTGTGTTTGTGCTATATTCACACTGTTCGCTTCGTCCCAACAGGCAAATGGCTCACGGGCTGCAGATGGCCGAGATAGCCCAGTACAAGAAACGGAAAGCCGAGCAACAACAGCAGGAACTACTTGCAAAGAAGAAAAACTGAGGTAATGTTATGCATTATAAAAACAATGTATAACATTACTGGCAACATGACTCGTCATTTGGCAAACACAAGTTTTTGGGGGAGTGAACTGTCTCAAGGTGTCACTGCGGTTTGTTTGCATTTGCTTGAATCTTTGAACGTGACCTAATACTCAAAGTTTAGGGAGAAAATTACGACCACAACAGGAAGGAGCTGGTGAAATGAAGAGTTGGGTGCAAAAACTTAAACTTTTTAGTATGTAATATGTAATTTTTTTAACACATTTTGAGATTTGTTATGAAAATAGACACAGAGAAGCTCAATTTTGGTGTTTAAATCTCCTTCGAAGGTGTAAAAAAAGTCAAAAAAATTAAACTTTCTAAAATTAGAGACCTATTTATAGCTAACATTACTCATTTCTGATGCACCCTAACTCATTTTTGACCAGTTATTTCTCGCTGCAGGTTACCTACTAAAGATTTCTCCTGAGATTTTTGAGTTCGGTCACGTTTCTGTTCAAGTAAATGCAAATAAAAGACAGCAAGATCTAGAGGCTGTTCAGGCAAGGGATGCTGGGATTTTGTCCATCAAACAAAAAAAAATTAAAGAAAATTTTAAAATAAATTTGACATCAGAGGGGGAAATCAACATTTTGGATTGTTGGTCACTCACAAAACTCAGTTCTTCTACTTTACAAGTTAAAAAAAACTCTTGTCGCTGCTTTTGCCTTAAAAACCTCTAAAATTGACTTGTGATTTACTAAAAAAATGAGCTTTTCATTCGAGAGCAGCGACATGCCGACATGGACTAACCTTGGCTGAAATGACGTCTAAAGTCTCATGTTGCTTTTTTTTTTTTAAACATTTTTTTTTACAACCTGTCTTTTTTGTTTCTGAGGTCTTTAATCACTAGAGCCTAGAAGTCAAGATGTTAAATTCCCCTGTCTTTGTACAAACCCTGATTATTGTACTTGAATAGTTTTTGGACATATGCTCATTAGCTTTCTAGCTGAGAATTAAGATGAGATAGATTGATACCACTCTTACAGCCAGGAGACGATTTGCTTAGCTTAGCATAAAGACTGCCAGCCTGGCTCTGTTTGATGATTGGAAATAGACCCATCAACACCTCAAAGTCTCACTAATAACACTAAATAACAAGGTGTATCTAGTCTTGGTGGCCTAATATTTGGCAGAGCATTTGGTTTTGCCCCTCCCACCAAAAAAAACATCATCGCAACTCAACTATTGCCTCATCCAACCGGCAATAATCACTCATGACTGCAGTTTATTTTATGAGTGTGTGCAGCACCAATGTCAGATCATTATAGACCCGTAGTGAAGCATACATATAGAAATTGTGGCACCAAAATTAACATATGGGGAATTTTACACATTACAGCTGCAAAGTGGATAGAAAAACTTCAATAGAATTTAAATTAAAATGCACACACACACTAACAGATGTCCAAATGGCCAAAACACCGGAAACTGAAGCCTGCATGCGTCCTTCTCTCCACTCTCAAGAGGTGAAAGCATAAAAATATTGTATCAATCAATCAATAACTACAGGTATTAAAGTCCATTCTTACCCTTAAAACATCTTCACCCTGGTTTTAAATGTGCCAAAGTCTTGAATCCAGAGCTCTAACTATTTTAATTTAACATGTTTTGATCGTTAGCCCTAGCATGCTAACTCCAGCTAGCCGCTTTCAAACTTCCTGCTCTTCAATCAAATAGCGACAAACAGCTATTGGATGGGTTTGGGGTTTTCCTGTCGAGCCTTGTGGGCCCTCTTCAGACTTCGAGCTTGACCCTGGTAAAGCATTAAAGGGCCAAATTCCTGGATGGATGTGCTGGTTGTATCTTAATCAATACACAGACAGAAATATTAAAACTTCGAAAGGCTTCAAAATTTCATGGCCAGACATCGAAATTCGCCAGGTCGTCACGGCAACACCTTTCGACAGAGAATCACCAACTTCATAACATACGATGTCCAAGGTCTTGAGGCTCTTCTGAGTAAATTTGAGGTGGATCCGCTCAACGTGCTACACACAGGGCGTCAAAGTGTAAAACATGTAACTTCCTGTTGCCAGTAGGTGATGCTAAGCTAATCGCCTCCCGACGCTAGCTTAATTTTCTCATCTAATTCTCAGCAAAAAAAGCACATAAGCATATTTCCCAAAACCTCCAACTACTCTTTTTTCATGTTTTGGAGTAGCAACACTTTCTTCCCCATCTTGTGTTAATACTCTCTCTCTCTCTCTTTCACCTCAGCCTCCCAGACATCGAGCCCAAAGACATGAAGCAGTCGTTTCACAAGGCGGTGAAGCTGGTCTCTAACATCCGCGTCATGACTCAGCTGCTCTACGTGCCAGAAGAGGACGGCAACGTCATGCTGTCGCACCACTGACGTCACGAACACACGGAGCCAAACGTATAAATCAGGGGTGTCAAACTCATTTTCATTCAAGGGCCACATACAGCCAAATTTCAGATTTCATGTGGGCCGGACCAATAAAAAGATGGAAGGGAGGAAGGAAACAAGGATGGAAAGAAGGGAAAAGTGATAGGAAGGAAACACAAAAGGAAGGAAGGACGGAAGGGAGGAAGGAAGAAAGAAAGGAAAAGGGATTAGGAAGGAGGGAAGGAAAGACAAAAGGAAGGAAGGAAGGAAGGAAGGAAGGAAAAGGTATTAGGAAGGAAAGGAAGAAAGGAAAAGAAGACAAGAAAGGAAGGAAGGAAGGAAGAAAGGAAAAGAAGATGAAGGAAAGCTGGAAGGAAGGAAGGATGGAGGAAAGGAAACAAAGAAGGAAAGAAGACAAGAAAGCAAAGAAGCAAGGAAGGAAGGAAGGAAAGGAAGAAAGGAAAAGAAAATGAAGGAAGGGTGGAAGGAAGGTATGATGGAAGGAAACAAAGAAGGAAAGAAGTAAGAAAGGGAGGGAGGAAAGAAGGACAGATGACAGGAGGGAAGGAAGGAAAAGAAGACAGGAAGGAAAGTGGGCCGGATTGGACGTCTTGGCGGGCCAGTTCTGGCCCACAGGCCGCATGTTTGACACCCCTGGGTTAAAATAAATATAAAGCCTCGACTGGACTGGACTGGACCTTTAGGTTGGACTCATGAACCCTGAGAGAAAGGGATCAATAAGATATTTATTCACAAAACTGTGCATGGAAGGAAAAGTTAACAAGAAGAGGAGGAAGAAGGAGTGTGTGTGTGTGTGTGTGTGTGTGTGTGTGTGTGTGTATATATATTAACAGCTTGCGTCGAGGAGATGAAGTCCCCTGCGTGGATCTATGTATAGAGGAAGCCGAGAAGCCGTGACTCAGCAAAGCGGGGATCTACCAGAAAGCTGTCTGTCAGCAGCAGAGGAACGCAAGCTAATCTCTCTCTCTCTCCCTCGTTCATATTCCTCCTCCTTTCCTTCACTCCTCTGCTGTGTGAACGAAGGAGAAGAGAGGAGAAGAGAGGGAAAGGAGTATTATCCAACCTGCATGTGAAGTAATTTGGTGTCTAAATCCAAAAATAAACTAAACTACTCCCTGAAATAGTTCCTGATATTGACTTACTTTGTCTTTTTTCGCCATTTTTTTGCCTTTCTTTGGAGAAGTGACAGAAAATTAGGCCAACTAATGCTAAAAGATAAAAAAATACACTCTCTCTGCTCTCTGAAACATGAATCAAGGTTTAATCACATTTATTGATCAGTCAGATCAATTATTGATGCTTTCATCAGGGTCAAAATTAACCCAGAAAATATTGCAAGGGTGTAAAATGTGAACAGTATGTAAGGGTTAGTGGACATTTGGTGGTCACATTTTCCCAGAGCCAAAGGTGATATCTTCATATTTTTGTCTAGTTTTGTCTAAATATCTACAAAAAATCTACAAATATCCAGCATACTATCAGAGAAGACTTTTAAAAAAAACAGGTATATTCACATTTAAGAGACTTGAATCTGAAATTTCACCAAATTATTGCAGATTAATTTACTGCCAATCGACTAATTGAGTAATCCACTAATTGGAGTAAATGTTCCTGGGTCACCATGATGGTTTTAAGGTGAATTATCCTTTAAAATACTAAAGCATGACTTCCCAAACTTCTCCAACCAGCAAAAAAGGGAAAATTTCACTTTCACTTTTTGACAGTTTTTCAGAGTTTCACAGTTTCTCCTCGTGACTCTATCAGTCACAGTTTGGGACTAAGGAGCTCTCACGTGTGAAAGCGAGTAACGTGAATAGATAAAAGGTTTAAAATAGTGAAGATAGTCGGCAGATTGAACTGGATTTGCTCCCAAAGCTAGATTTAAGTTTTTTTAAACATCCTTAAAGCAAGAAAGCATCATTTTATTTAACCTCCTGTTGTCCTCGAGTCAAGTAAGGAAGGAAGGGAGGAAGGAAGGAAAGGAGGAAGGAAGGACGGAAAGGAGGAAGGAGGAAAAGAGGAAGGAAGTAAGGAGAGAAGGAAGGGAGGAAGGAAGGAAAGGAGGGAGGGAGGAAGGAAGGAAGGAAGGATGGAGGGAGGGAGGAAGGAACAGTCAAAAGAAATGGGGTCAATTTGACCTGGGAGGACGACGACAGGAGGGTTAAATATTTAGGAAGGAAAGGAGGAAGGAAGGAAGGAAAGGAGGAAGAAAGGGTAGAAGGGAGGAAGATGGAAGGAAAGGAGGGAGGAAAGAAAAGAAAGAAGAGAGGAAGGCAGGGGGGAGGAAGGAAGGAAAGGAGGAAGAAAGGGTAGACGGGAGGAAGAAGGAAGGAAAGGAGGGAGGAAAGAAAAGAAGGAAGAGAGGTAGGTAGGGGGGAGGAAGGAAGGAAAGAAGGACAGAGGCAAGAAGGAAGGGAGGAAGGAAGGAACAGACAGGGTCAATTTGACCCGGGAGGATGACACAAGGGTTAATTGTTTCTGACTATTTTTCATGTTTTTTTGTTAAATCAAGTCAAGAAAACCTGATTTTAAGACCGTCTTAAGGTTTAAGCTTTAATCATTTGTTCTTTCTCCTTAAACTAAACTCTTTAATTCCACTAATAGAAGAAATTGTTTCTTTCAAAGTGGATGAACGGGAGAGTTTTCTGCTATTTTTACTGTTGAATAATTTATAGTGCAGCTGTACACTTTTAAATATCGCTCTATGTTTGTTCGTGTCATTGTCCTTCCATACTTTTCTCCATCTTTTACTTTTAATGATTTTATTTTTGTTAACTGGACACGAGTCGATGTAAATATCACTTTATATCTGTTCATCAAGCAGCAGCAGCAGCAGCAGCAGCAGCAGCAGAGTTGATTTAACCCTGCAGAGTTTACAGTGTAATTGTTGGCTCGTAGTTAGAAATCATATTAAATGTAAGTAAAGTAATTAGTAATCTTTATTTTTGTAACCTGTCTGACAAACTCTGCAATGAAGCTACTGGTGCTTATAGATACTGTGTTCTGGTCATTATTGTTGGTCTGTCTGGGTATCACTTGAAGGAAGGAAGGAAGGAAGGAAGGTAGGAAGGAAAGAAAGAAGGAAGGAAGGAAGGAACACGTACCCTAACAGCTGAACTTAGATCTTAGGAAGGTAGGAAGAAAGGAAGGTAGGTAGGTAGATAGGAAGGAAGTAAGGAAGGTAGGAAGGAAATAAGGTAGGAAGGAAGGAAGGAAGTAGGAAGAAAGGAAGGAAGGAAGGAAGAAACACTTACCCTAACAGCTGAACTTAGATCTTAGGAAGGTAGGAAGGAAGGAAGGTAGGTAGGTAGGTAGGTAGGTAGGTAGGATGGTAGGAAAGTAGGAAAGAAAAACAGAAGGTAGGAAAGAAGCAAGGAAGGATAGGAGGAAGGATGGGAGGAAGGAAGGGAGGGAGGAAGGAAGGAAGAAAGGAGGGTAGGGAGGTAGGAACTAAGGACAGAAGGGAGGAAGGTGGGAAAGAAGGAAGGAAGGAAGGAGGGAACATTTACCCTAACAGATGAAAACATTGGTTGTAAAATCAGAAAAGTAATAAAATGTAATAAGTTACATTACTTTGATGAAGTCATTAAAATAGTTGCATTACTTATTACATTATAAACAGAGTAACTAGTAACCTGTAACCTATTACATCTCCATAGCAACCTGCTGGTAATAAAACTCATCAGTGTTTGTATGAAGCAGATTTTAAAACAAGCCCACAGCGCCCTCTGGTGGCTGAACTGAGAATAACACTGAGTTTGTTTAAACTGCAGATGGCATCTTAAAAGCTCTGGAGGAGGATTATCTCTGCTGATCCTCACTCTGTGTGTGTGTGTGTGTGTGTGTGTGTGTGTGTGTGTGTGTGTGTGTGTGTGTGTGTGTGGTCTGTCATAGGCTACTTTTGGGGACGCATTTCAGACATAAAGACGAGACCGTGAGCTGGGGACAACTTGTCCAATTGGGGACAAAAGCAGTGTTGCAAATTGGGAAAATATAGATTTTTGGGTCACTGGTTAAGATCAATAAATCGATTAAATTGTATTTATGTAGCAGCTTTCATGCAGGTTAATGTTGTTTAACCCTCCTTTTGTCCTCGAGTCAAGGAAGGAAGGGAGAAAGAATGAAGGAAGGAAAGGAGGGAGGCAGGGAGGAAGGAAGGAGGGAAGGGAGGGAGGAAAGGAAGGGAGGAAGGAAATGGAAGGAAGGATGGAGGAAATAAGGAAGGAAGGGAGGAAAGGAAAGAAAGAAGGGAGGAAGGAAAGAAGGACAGAGGAAAGAACGGAGGGAGGAGGAAAGAAAGAGAGAAGGCGGGAGGGAGTAAAGAAAGGAAGGAAGAAAGGAGGGAAAGAAAGAAGGAGGGAGGGAGGGAGGAAGGACGGAAGGAAGGGAGGAAAGAGAGAGGAACGAAAGAAAGAGAGAAGGAGGGAGGAAGGAAGGAAGGAAGGAAGGAAGGACGGATGGAAGGAAGGAAGGAAGGAAGGAAGGAAGGAAGGAAGGAAGGAAGGAAGAGTCAAAACAGATGGGGTCAATTTGACCCGGAGGACAACACAAAGGTTAAAGTTGAGTTCACAGTTGATTGACAGGCTGATATTAAGACAGAACAAGTTAAAAGAAAGAAAAGGCGAAGAGAGAAAAAAAAGAACAAATTACAAAGAATAATAATAATAAATAAATAAATAAATAAAAGTGAGAGTAATAAGAGAGAATAAGATACGTTTATTAAAATTAGAGTACAAAAATTGAGGTAGAAATAGATTAAAAAGACAAAAGAAAAGTGAAATGAAATAAAAGAGATAAAGCTTAATAATCAAAAAAGGGTTAATCTCCAGGAAATGAATATACGTCTATGTAATGTCCCCAAAAGTGATGTAGGACTGTGTGTGTGTGAGTGTGTGTGTGTGTTTAAAATCCATAAAGTGAGGCAGCTTACCACACTCCGACACTCCGACACTTCCAGTCAATGAGTCAGACACACAAACACATAATGAATTAAAGTCTATATATTTATATTATGATGTATTATACATATGACTCACTTACAGGACTGTGTAGCAGCTGAGTCACAAGCTGCAAAAATATTATTCTCTTATTTCCCAACAAGGCTGACAAGGCTGTTTTTATCATTTCCAAGAATTATATTATATATATATAAAGTGTTTAAATGAGTCAATTCACCAGAGAAACTTTCGACATGCCAACAAAAAGATAAGATAATATAAATTATTCATTCTTAAAAATAAATATATATTTTTTTAGTCATATTTTCAGTTTTCTTGTTTCCATAAATGATTCCATTAATTATTTATTTATCTTGTTTTATCATTATTATTATCATTATTTTTTTTTAATATATTGTTTTAAAGCTTTTTCTACACTGCTGCACATACATTTATTTATTTTTATTTATTTTAGTTTATTAAAATTAATTGACCAAAGAAATGTTTGACATGCCAACCAACAAAGATAATATCAATTACTAATTCTTAAAATCACATAAATCACTTTTTATTTATTCATTAATGTTATATTTTATTGTGTTTTATTGTTTTCTTGCTTCCATAAATTATTAAAAATATATTGTTTTAAAACTTTTATTTATTTTAATTTATTTTAATTTCAGTTTTAGTCCAAAAACACTCCAAACATGTTGATATTTATTATTTAAAAAATAATAATTTATATAGTGTTTCATAATAAAACCCCACATTCGTAGCTGCTCTATGATTACACAATCCTCTTCATTCATTAAGCTCCACAAATTCCCAGAAACATTTACTCACTAATTGACTGGTTTTACTGGAAAGCTTCCAGTTCTGAATCAATCTAATGACACACATCTGAATAATGAGCACAATCATCGTGTGTGTGCTGCTTCACCGAGCTTAGAAAAACACATATAGAGGTTCTCCATCCTATGAAAAACTACATTATGTGATGTTTTTTTAATATATATAAATTTATAACGGCATTTATTAGAAATCTAACTTCTTCCTTCCTGCAGATGTGTGGTTTACATTTCATCCGCCGCCACGTTTAAAGAGCTCCCACCAAGCTGTCCCGTGTCAAAGTGCAGAGTTGGAGGATTTACGGAGGATTTACAGGCGTTATCCAGGCGTTAATGGTGGTTTGTTTGGGGTGAGGGCAGACGGGTGGAGGAGGTGGAGGGGGGTGGGGGGGTGGGGGGTGTATAGATTATGATATAATGATACAGAATAAGGAGTGTGGATTGGAAAGATTAGAGGATATTGAGGAACGAGAGACGCAGATTAGACCGAGATTATTCATGTACTGTAAATGTGATCTGCTGCCATGAGACAATCTGCGGCTCCATCACAGTGTTTTTCGTCATAAATACATCACAAGTCAAGTCCTAAAAATATAAGTATAAGTACGGTGGCCTACAAGGACAAAGTGTGTTCTGGGTTAAGTCTATGAATCACCTCCTAAAAAGTGTCTATACCAAATTTTGAAGCACAGATCTGTTTAGAAAGCATAAATAATCAATAATCTGACTGATCAATAAATGTGATTAAAGCTTGATTCATGTCTCAGAGAGCAGAGAGACTAAACATCTCCTATCACACAATATCATGTCCTATTTTACCTCAGACATGAAAATATAACATAGACATAATGATTGAAATGTCTCTTTTTGGTAGTTTTGAGTCTCTTTAGTCACTCCATCTCTACGTTGCTATGGTAACTAGATGGCAGCTGTTACTCAAACTAACTGTAGGTTGATTTTACTCATTTTTTCATCTCTTTTTGGTTGCATTTGGGTTTCTGTAGTCAATTTAGGTCTCTTTTTAATCATTTTTATGTCTCTTTTTTGTAGTTTTTAGGTTTCTTTAGTCAATTTGTGTCTCTTTCAGTATTTTTTCAATCTCTTTTTGGTAGTTAAATGTTATTTTATGCAAAGTGAAAATGAGCAGAACTTTATGGAGCTGTGAGGTTTATTGTAGGCCTATAACTATTAGAGCCATCAGTCTTCACTGCTACATCATAAAAAGAAATCCTCATAACTACTAACTTATTAAAACTATTATTCATTTCACTAAAACACATGGACATAGATATGGGTCAAATTTGACCCAGAACATCCTCAATGGACAAACATTTGTAGCACCAATATGTGTATTTTTTCGTGCCTTTTGGGCCACATTAGGAAAAGTCTTCAAATTTCAGCATTTCAAAGCTGTCAAATTTGATCTGAAAACACAAGCAAATTAAGGATATATCTTCATCAATTTGACAACGCTTTAACATCTTCAGCTGATACAAACTGCAAAAAAATCATGCCATTACTCCAATTCAAGCAGTAAATTGTAGCGTCAACTATAAGATTTTACTTCTCATTTCTAAAGCTTTAAATGAAGTAGCTCCAACATCTTTTACATCCCTGCTGTCCTCCTAAAACAGTGATCCCTTTTACATGTTTGATCAGCGCTGATCATCAAATGTTTTAAATCTTGGCTAAAAACCTGCTTGTTTTCTCTGGTTTTCAATCGATATGGATAGATGTGCCAATATATGTTTGAATCTGTGTCATAGTTGTGTGCGATAAAACGATATTAGACCGTGAACGATTATCTCCACGATCTGCCTTTACAGAGAAATCGTTAGTTGCTAGAAAGCCTGAAGGCGGAACCTAAGTTTGTTGTTGCCATGGTTTCCACCCTGTCCGGTTATTGTGTTACACGCTATGAAGCCGGCTAACTTTATTTTCCCTAATGTGCGTCCTTAAACGATAAGTAAGTTATGTCAATTGATGTTTCACAGTTTGTTTGTTTGACTATAACCTGTTTGTTGATTTATGTAAATCTGACGGCATTTATAGAATTTAAACGGCAGTTATAGCACTCGTTAGCATTATGCTTGCATTATGCTAGCACATTTCTATAACGTTTACAACAATTAGTGCCATAAATAACAACAGCTTATTTTATCACCATTAACACATTAATATATTACTTTGAGAGAAATTGTAATGTTTATTGATGTCAATTCTTATGTTTATTGAATATTTATGATTTACACGATAGCCTCCAGTTACCTCGTATACCATTGTTACCATGGTGATTAACGTTACCGTTTGTTATATTGTTTCCAGACCACATACACATCCAAATATCATCATATCCTCACATCATCCACCTCCAATCATTTATACCATCACCTGTAACATCTGCTGATGAATAATTATAGGCTAATTAAATGTTCATTAAATGAAAACCTCCGGTACCTGACTCTTTAATGGGAGTCTCCTGTCCATATTGCCGCTTCAACCAGCATACAGTGCAGAAGAGCTGCGACATTAGTATCTCTCTACAGCTCAGATTGTTTTGGTTCAGCTTTGTAACAAAGTTTGCTAGCAGGAAGCTAACAGATAACAGCGCAGAGTACCACATCTCCAGTTTAGTGGTGAAATCTACAGTAGCAGTTTTAATGTCTTGCTAGGAAGCTCAGCGGCTGCACATCATGTTAATCTGACAGCTGTTAGCTCGCCTGCTAACCGGTAGCACTAACTTCTATCTTGGTGCTAGCTAGGTATGCTAATGTCAGCTAGGTGTTGCTGCGTTGGACAAACTATCAACGCTTCTACACAACGTCACCTCTGAAATTAGTTTAGTTTTTATTGTTTAACTGCAAATATCCATTTTAAACAAGTCCAAATAGACTTTCACTACTTTTTAAATGCAGCTTTGCACACCTGTGGTCACATGTTTTTATGTTGTTTGTGGGCCCTGAACATATGTTTGACAGTAATGAATCTTCAGCACTGTTCAATAAACCAATATGAAAAAGAATCGTGATAAAATGACTACAAAAAGCTGTAAATACCACATTGCAACACATGCTAAAACTCCATCAACACTTGTAGCATTAAGAACAATTATTGTTGGACCAATTCAAATCTACAAACATATATTTATACATGCATACTTTGTAGTACAAGTGTTGCTGCAGTTTTGACCTGTTGTTTGAAGATTCAGACATAATTTAGATCTCTATAAACCTTCATATGAACAAGCTTCATTATCAGGACTCCCACATAGAAAACAACATCAGTCGTTCTTTACAATTACACTAATAAACACAACTCTCCACTTTATAACTCTACAAGATGTGGATTGTGGAGCATTTGTGTCATTTTTCTACGTTTGCTTCATGATGTGTTACAGTCTCGAAACAGACAGCTGGGCCTCTTCCAAAAGACTCATTAAGGTACATTTTTACTCTTTCTCTGTTTGTTTGTGTGTTGTGTTAATGTGGAAATGTGGAATAAATGAAGGAAGACACTAAAATTTAAAGGCAAACAGCAATTGAAAGTTGGTCTGGTCATAAAAAAAAACACATTAACACACAAAACTAGTAATATGCTCAAGAAAAAAATTCAAGAAACTGAAAAAACTAGAAACAAGAAGGGCTCAAGAAGCTCTAAAAGCCAAAATATTAGATAACAGAACCAAAAAATTAATAATTAAACCTTCCAATAAAAAGGTTAGGCATTATATGTCTTATTTATATTTGTTTTAAATGAGCTACACAGTTAGGGAAACACATAGACGCTAATTATTCAAATTTTAATATATTTACTGTCAAGTTTAATTCACTTATACAACTTTAGTGGTTTCAGTTTAGCACCACGTTCACACGACTACTACTGAATACATAAACAGTATATTTAGAGTATTTTACTACTGATACTTGTAGTAGAATTGGAGTTTTGCAGAAAACTAGAAACAAATAGGACAAAAACAGGCCAAAATATTAGATGTCAGAACCAAACAATGAATAATCACACCTACTAATAAAAGAGTTAGCCACTATGAGTCTAAAATGTGTTTATATGAGTGTTTTCTGTCCACAATTACAATAATAGTACAGTTTTAAATGCTGATGCAAAACCACACATTTAATATACATGTTTAACTTAGTTAGGGAAACACATGGTGATGAATGAGCTAAAAACTTCACATTTTAATATATTTACTGTCAGAAAGTTTACAGCATATTTAGTGTGTTATAGTTACTGAGTTACTGATACTGGCAGAAAATATACTTCAGTCTTCACTTGGTACAGTATAGAGGTCAAAGTTTATGAATGATTACACTAAAAGTAGAAGTGGGTGTTTTTAACGTGGAGATTTGAACATTTTGCCCTCAGTTCAGTAAATAAAGTGTCTGTGTGTGTCTGTTTAAACTGCAATGTCAACAACAGCAGCAGTGTCGCAACTGTGCTTGTACTGAAATAACAGACTGAGTCTGTAACAAAGGGAAGCATGCTTTCCTTTGTGTTTCCTGTGTGTCTGTTTCAGCTTTGTTGGCTCTGCTCCTTTGTTGCAAGTACAATAGCAGAGCAGGATTTACTGTAGGAGCCGATCCTCGCCAGCAGAGGGCGCCGTGCTGCGGTGACTGTCAATCATGAGGGAAGAGGAGACTACTGAGCAGAGGACAAAGATGACTCAAGGAAAAGAAGCTGGTAGGAAAAGAAAAACTGTGCAAACATTACATTTAAATATATATGCTTTATAGTATTGTCTTTACAGATACATATAGTAGCATATAGAGATGGGATTATGTAATCAGATTACAGAAAAACCTAATCTGACATGTTTGTAGGAGAAATGAGTGATGGTAACTTTAACTAAACTGTAGGAATTTGCTTTTTTTTGTTCCTTTTTGTTATTCAGAAACATTTTTGGCAAAGAATGAGACATAAAACACACAAAACATTAATGGTAATCACTCATTGTGCTTCAAGAAGACTGAATTAGAAATATGTACATGGAGTCTGTCTTTTTAAGCTTTTTTCTTTAACTCGGAGAAGGTTTTTCTCCTCTTTAATCAAACTAATATTTACTTGATACTTGATTGTTTAAATACTACACAGGCTATTTGTGCATTAATATTAATCTATATTACATCATCTAAACTCACTCACTGTCTACAGACTCTGACGACTGACCTCAATCATCGACAGAAGCACCAAAGGGGAACCAACCAAATAAAATGACCTTAAAAGTGAGAACAAAGGCAAGATTTGCATCATTAAGCCTGCACTGCTGGTTTGACTCACACTGGGACTGACGGACACACCAACACATACACGTGTCTCTTTGTTTTTTGCTGTCTCACACAACACTGATGCCTTAATTCTCATGAAATCATGAAATCAGCAGCTTGTTTTACTCAGAAGTGTTGTGTCTAGCTTGACCACACCTATTATCTGGAAGTTGAGATAGCTCTGGTAAGATTAGGCAAACAAGTGTTATATATTCCTCTCAGTTGGAATTTCTGACAAACTTCTACAGAATCTGAAGCAGTGCCAGTGTTGGACGTGAGACAGAAAAAAAAACAATGAAAGGTTGAAGGCTACATAAGTTAAGTGTTTCACAGAGCAGCAGACTTATAGCAGATGAAAGGATGAAATGTTGCGGGACTTCGGGGGGGGGCTTTGATTGGTCTCACCAGACGGAGGTTACCAGAACCTGAATTTCCTTTTGGGAAAGCAGCTGATATGTCCCCCGGGAAGAGTTGGGTTGCCCGTCGGCTCGACTGGTAGCCTGTGTTTGGAGGCTGGTATTCCGGCTGTCACGATGCCATCCGGTTTAAAGAGGTGAAAGGAGAAGCTTTAGCAAGATTTTTATAACCTTTATGTGTCAAGGATCGTTGAATTACAGGATGATTCTCACTTTAGGGGCTAATTTCAAACGAAGTTCAACAGAATAAAAAAAGAGTACTCCAATATTCTGGGGAACAGGATTGTTTGTTTTGTTAAACTGAGCATTGTTTAATCTTGGTTTTACATAAGAGAGTTGAGCCAATTGGACATTTTTTAGCTCAGTTTATCACAAAAAGCTGGAAGGAACTGGGAGACAGCTAGCCTTCGTCAAAAGAGACAAAATATGCCTTCTAGGGTTTTGTTCAGTGATATGAAACATGCTTTGCACCCATTTATAAACTTTTCAAAGTCTAATAATCAGCCTAATTTGCCATTTTGTTTAACCTCATTCATTTAACCTTACATTGTGTTTCATAGCCAACTTCTGGTTGGGAAGGAATGGCATTGGGGAGCTTTGTTCATTGAGTAATGATTGTCATTTCTGTCCCGCCAATGTTATTTTCAGTCCACACAGATGCTATGGTGTCAGGGAAGTTATTTTAATATTTCCATTACCATGAATTGTTGAGAGTTGTCAGTTATTTCAGTAGATTTACAACAACCTGTACACCTGTCAATGTCAACCACACTTGTCACTATTTTTTATGAACAAAGTTATATCGGAAGATGGCTTTAAATTACATCTAAATCCTGCCTATGAAGCTCTGATTGGTCGACTGTTTCTCCTTACAGCAGATACAACACTCCCTTCGAATATAGCCGACCGAAAAACTCACCAATTCAGAGATCCACATCCAGTAGACTAATGCTATAACCAGCTTGTTAAACCATTCTTTTACTTTGTGTGACATGATCGGTTTGGTAGACACCTTTAGTCGAGATAACCTCTTTCCACCATAGAAGCTTCAGCCCTCCAAAGTGAGTCAAATCAAGTAGATATATTTCAACGTTACAGTCTTTTAAGTGTCAAAGTCCCTCTTTTGTGTTACTATACTTCCACCACAGCTCAACAGGGAAACACTAAGAAGGAATTTGATGCTAAAAAGACTGTAAATGTGTCAGATATCCATTTGATATGACTAACACAGACTGCTGAAGCTGAATATAAGCTTCATATCTACTTTTAAATGCGTTTTTTTGAAACAAAATGTGGAATTGATGTTTAAATACTGTACAGGCTGTTTGTGCATTAATAGTAATCTATATTACAGCATCAAAACTCACCCACTGTCTACAGACTCTGACGACTGACCTCAATCATGGACAGAAGCACCAAAGGGGAACCAACCAAATAAAATGACCTTAAAAGTGAGAACAAAGGCTGGTTTGACTCACACTGGGACTGACGGACACACACTTAAAAACACTCAGAAGTGTTGTGCCTAGCCTGGTCACACCTATTATCTGGAAGATGACTCAGATCTGTTAAGATTAAGCAAACAAGTGTTACCAGTGTTGGACGTGAGACAGAAAAAACACCAAAACAGGTTGAAAGGTTGAAGGCTACATAAGTTAAGTGTTTCACAGAGCAGTAGACTCATAGCAGATGAAAGGATGAAATATTGCGGGGCTTCGGGAGGCTTTGATTGGTCTCACTAGACGGAGGTTACCAGAACCTGAATTTCCTTTTGGAAAGCAGCTGATATTTCCCCCGGGAAGACTTGGGTTGCCCGTCGGCTTGACTGGTAGCCTGCCGCCATTGTAGAGAGAGATTGGCGGCTGGTATTCTGGCTGTCAGATATCCACTTGATGTGACTAACTCAGACTGCTGAAGGTGAATATAAGCTTCACATCTACTTTTAAATGCGTTTTTTTGAACAAAATGTGGATTTTGTCCCCCATTTCTTACATTGAAAGCACATTTGAAGGTGATCTTTTAATAGTCAGTATGAACAAGAGGAATAATTACAGGGAGGAAATCTTTTTTCAGTGGTTATATGACTTGGAAATATTGTGAACCTGGCCTTCAATTAAGCAAAGCAGGCAATCTCTGAACCTGCACTGAATGCAGAGAGACTTGATATTGACATTGGAAGTTTGTTCTTGACCTAAATAATCCCACAATGAGCTACATCCTTGTTGTAATCAAACTAAAAGACCATCAGAAAAATCTACAAGTCTATGGCAACCGAGCAACTCCATCAGCTGAGGAAGACTGAGGTCGATATTAACCTTTACCCAAAGACAGGAAAGTCCTTTAAGTGTGTATATTTGTCCCAAGTCCCCATTACATACAGCATGCATTACAAAAATAGTGCGGACTGACGCAAACTGGTGATATCCGTGAGGGACTGGTTTTCTCCTTTCCAGTGACACATTCAGAGGCAGACACAGACAGGTGGCTCTGCATACCTCCATGGGTAAAAAAGGCTGAAGGGTACAATTCCCACTGGGGCCAGCTGCACCGCACATGATCCCACTCATGATACTGAAAGGTGTTTGGGATGAAAGGGTCCAGCAAATTATTGCATGCAAAGTGTAGTAGAGGCTCGGAAAGCCGAGCGTGGCATTCTCCGCAGTGTGAAAGGACAAAGATACCTCCCGGAGGGGACGGAGGGGGGGGGGGGGGGGTCCTCCTCGATTACTCTGTCTAGGTTCTCATTGGAAAACAAAGACAGCCCATGCATGCTCTCTTAATAAGCACTTAGTACCACATGTAGCCGCCCTTAGGTTTAAAAAATAACTTAATGTCACTAGGATAAATTGGATAAGATGACGTGGCATAAACAAAACGAAATGAGTGAAATCCGCCACCTGTGCCAAAGTAGAGTTAAATTTTGACTTGAGGACGCAGGCTGTGTGGGGGTCACCCCAGCTAGTTTGACCCTCGCTGACACCGCGCTTGGCCAGGACCCAAAACTCACCAGTGGGTTCTCACATGATTGGAGCAGCAATGTGTTTTTAGTAAACCTCGGGACCTGCAGGGGAGAGGTCCGCTTGTTTTGGAGGGGGGGGGGGGGGGGGCTCTCAGCATCAGTTTGTGTCCTCAGTGTCCAAAATCTGAAGAAGTGTTTTAATCTACAGGTGGAAAAGAAAGAAACAAATATGAGAGAAACCTGTTAAACTGCAGGTTTAAAATATGAAGGGAAACGTTTTATCTGACAGTTGTGGTTACGAGCTTTGCAGAATGATGTTTCGCGGTTACTTTGCAGCGTGATGTTGCACAAAGTAGATAAGATCATGAGATGTGACACATTTCATGCTACGAAATGACTCGATGCGGCCAATGTGATAGATAAAACGTTACGATACTTCCTGTAGGTTAGCACACAGTTTTTGAAATTTGAATTGATCTAGTAGACGGAGGAAGAATACACTGTTTCTCACTTCTCCTTCATTAACTCATATTAGCTAGTTTTATCATCTCATTGCTAATTAATCTACATTTTAACCAGTGGTGGAAGACGTACAACAGTGCAGATATACTCCATTACAAGCAAAAACTCCCGTATTTAAAATGTTCCTTATTAAGTAAAATAGTATATCTGCAGGTCTGATAATGTGACCTCACTTATAACGTTTAAAAGAAAACTCATCTTGAAACTTTTATTGCATTTAAACTCACCAATAGCTTAATTTGTTGTGTATTTACTGTTATTTTTATTTCCTTTTAAATATCTATTTTACTTTTAGTCTTTTACTCTATTTTGTATTTAATGTTCCTGTTTTTGCAGCTTTATTTTAAGTAATTTTAAAAGTATTTTCAGTCATTTTGGGAGGCAAGTCTTTGTTGGAAATAATCTATAAAAATAAAGTTATTATAAGTACTTTAAGTAAAAGTAGTCAGTATACTAGGAAGATTGTCACTGTTATATTTTCATACATTATTATAGAGTTATTTTCTTTTATAAATCATCAAATATTAATGTTTCAGCAGCATTTAAATGTGAACTAATTTGAACTATTTTATAAGCTGCAGTGTAATCAATAAATTAATCAATGTATGTTTTATATGTACTTAAGTAAAGCAGTAATGTAAATATACTTTATTATTTTCCACAACTGGTGAAAACATAAATGATTCTGAACTGTGAGTCAGCGGCTGGAGTGGATCACATTTTTTGGAAAAATTTTACTTTTTATTTTGAGAGTAAAAAAGTTACCTTGGGAGTAACCTCAATATATACTACTGCTGCACTTTACTATTTCTACATCCATATATTTATTTATCTATACAGACATTTTTTTTATACATACAGGGTTAGAAATGTTACTTTGGAATAGTAATAGGGTACAGATTACTAGTTACCCTATTTAATTATTCACAAAATATTAAAAAAATATGTTTTGAAAGAATTAAAAAGAACAATATATGTATTCAGTAACATGTTAAATATTTAAAAAATGAGGAAAAACCCTCCTGAGTAAAATCTTAAAGGTCTGACTTCAGATGTAACCTCATTTGTAATCATCAACACTTTCATAAGTAACTGTAGTTTAATCACATTTTCCCTCAGTAACTATAACAGATTATAGTTACATTTATTTTGTCAAATTAAATTACAAAATATTGCATGTACCTAGTTGTGTTATCTATAATAACAAAGTCTAAAACAGGGGTGACTCTAGGATCAGACCTTAAGGGGGGCTCAGCTCCTAATGAGAATTTGACATACAAATAATACATACAAAAAAATAAGATAAGATATTCATTTATTAGTCCAACAATTGGGAAATTTGCATTATTACAGCAAGTGGACAGCAGAAATACAATATAAGAGCAGCACTAACAAAAGAATAAAGAATAATAAATAATAAGTACAAAAACAATAAGAACAATAATAATTAAAAATATGTAATAAAAATAATCGTGACATTATTTACTATTATTATTTTAAGAGTAATATTGGTATTGAGTGGTATTCTAAGGGTTGCTGAGATTAAATTTAGGGGTAATTGAGCATCTAAAATCACCTCTAGTCTAAAATAAATAAAATAAATTATAAAAAACTTGACCCAAGACTTCAGTCTTACATAGAGCCACAAGGGGAAGACTCCTTGTGGTGCTGGTTTTGCCTCGTCTGCAGCTCTGGGATCAGCTTTTCTCTCCCCCTCTCTCCATGTGAGCAGCTGCTTGTATCTGACTCCAGATCAGCCGCTCTGAACAGTCCACGCCTATTTATACACTTGGATAACGCCCCCTGCGAGACGTGATTGGCTAGAGGCATTGACGCAAGAGCATTCGAATTGGAAGGCGATTGGCTGAGGCGGCTGTCATTCAATGTCACCGAACGTGATGGGCCAATGAGAGAGCGCGTTCGGCTCTTTGTTCCTCCCGCTCGGCCGGTGACGCAGAGGGTCATGTGTTGTTTGTGCTTCTGGCCCGTAGAGATGTGTGTGCAGGAGGAGAAGGGAAAGGGTTTTGCTAACCGAGCTAGCCGGATCCTCCCGATTATAGAGAAAACACGGGCTTGAATTGAACGTGGTCATGTCGCACACGGTGGGATTCATTTCGTGAAACACCCCTACAACAACTAAAAACACCTTTTATTATCGGAATTGCTGCTTTTAAGAGGATAAAGAGGGGAAAAGGAAAAAGGGGGACTCGTTTCTTTCTTTTTTTTTGGCGGAGTAACAAAGCCGGGTGTCTGTGAGTATTGCAAATCTGAGCTGGCCTAGCCTGGACTCAAAAACAAGACAAGAATGGGGTCTAGGTCCAGTCGGATTAGCTTGCAAGTAAAGTGACCTTTGATTTGTTTTTTCTCTCTAATGGCTAATTTCACTAATTACCAGGAAGGCAAAGCAGCGATGTTGATGCTGGAGACGCAGCAGCAGCAGCAGAGGGACGTAGGGACGAAATCTACATCTACCACCACTGCAAATGGAGATAGCTTGGTCGGGGAACCCCCTTCCTCTTCCCCGTTAATTAATATAGGAGGAGGAGGAGGAGGAAGTGGTGGTTCTCGTTTCCATCAACATTTACCTCCCTCAAACCACCTCCATCATCACCACCACCACCACCTCCTTCTTAGCCACCATCACCCGCCAAAGGATCAACAACAACAACAACAGCAGCACCATCACTACCAGCATCTTTCCGGGGAAAACATAGCAGAGTCCCCCGGTAGGAAAGCCTCCTCCTCCTCCACCACCTCCTCCTCCTCTTCGTCTCTCGGCCAGGTACACACAGCCGAGGACCCTGCTGCTGCTGCTGCTGCTGCTGCTGTTGCTGCCTCCTCCTCCAGCAGCAGCAGCAGCCATGTATACACGTCTGTGAGCGTCCCAAATACCTCGGATGTTGTGGATGATATTCGCAAATGTGGCTATTTAAGAAAGCAGAAGCATGGACATAAAAGGTTTTTTGTGCTTCGGGCTGCCAGCCACCTCGGGCCGAGCCGTCTGGAGTACTACGACAGCGAGAAGAAATTCAGGAACAGCCTCCGATCTGCTGCCACGGCCGCAGCCAGTGGTGGGGCGGTCGCCCCTTCTCCCCCTAAAAGGGTTATTTACCTCTACCAGTGCTTTACGGTAAACAAAAGGGCGGATTCCAAAAACAAACACCTCATTGCCCTTTACACTAAGGACGAGTACTTTGCCATTGTGGCTGAAAACGAGCAGGAGCAAGAGGACTGGTACGTGGCTGTCAGTGAGCTGATGAGCGAAGGGAAAAAAGGGCATTTGGATTCAGATGATTTAGATGATGGATACGGTACAGTCACCCCTGGTACTGTGTTTAAGGAGGTGTGGCAGGTGAATGTCAAACCTAAAGGACTGGGTCAAACTAAAAACCTCACAGGTGTGTACCGGCTATGCCTCTCAACTAAAACCATACACCTCGTTAAGTTGAACTCTGAAACCCCCTGTGTTAACCTGCAGCTGATGAATATCAGGCGCTGCGGACACTCTGAAAGCTTCTTTTTCATCGAGGTGGGTCGCTCCTCCTCGATCGGGCCCGGGGAGATATGGATGCAGGTGGATGACTCCGTCGTGGCCCAAAACATGCACGAGACTATCTTGGAGACGATGAAAGCTCTGAAAGCTTTTGCAGAGTTTCGACCGAGGAGTAAAAGCCAGTCTTCAGGCTCCAACCCGATGCCGTTTATCACAACGCGGCGTCACCTGGGCAACCTGCCACCGAGCCAGACGGGGCTGCAGCGGCGGTCGAGGACAGAGTCAGTTGTTGGAACGCCGCCGTCGAGTAAGAGCTCGGGGGCCAGTGGTTACCGCTTCCGCACATCCAGCGAGGGCGAGGGGACGATGAACCGGCCGTTCCGCTCCGCCACAGGAAGTTTAGTTCACCTAAACTCAGCACGTGCCCATCACGGTCGCCAGGAAGGCGGCAGCGGTGGCGTAGGAGTGAGCGGCGTCGCCACAGGAAACGCCGGCACGAGCACCGGCGGCGGCGGCGGACGCTACGTCAGAGCCATCCCGGGGTCGTCAGCATCTACATACCACGCCCGCTCCGCCTCGCTCCCCGTCTCCCACTTCCCCTCCACCACCAGCCCCGTCAGCGTCTCCTCCAGCAGCGGGCACGGCTCCGTTTCAGATACGCTCACCCGCCCGTCGAGTGCCTCGATATGCGGCTCGCCGTCCGACGGCGGTTTCAACTCATCGGACGAGTACGGCTCCAGCCCCGGCGACTTCAGGTACTTCCGGGTGCGGAGTAACACCCCGGACTCTTTGGGAAACACCCCACCAATCAGAGAGGAGAATTGCCTAAATGATTACATGGCGATGGGGTGGAATCGGGAGGTTTTTGGCGCCGGCTCCGGAAACAACAGCGGAGGCGACACGCCGCGTGACGAAAGCACGTCGACGGCGGAGGACGACCGCTTTTCTTCATCGTCGCTAAGACGGAGGACGCACTCTTTCTCTAGACCTGCTGGAGGAGCGACAGGCGGCTCCGGAGTGGCTGTTTACCAAAAAATGACCCAAACCAACTTCTCTTTAGAGGAGGGGTCCGATGTGGTGTTACCATTCGGCAGCGGGTTACTCCGTGGCGGCCCCTCCTCCTCCTCTTCCTCGCTCCGCTCCGACTACAGCTCCTGCTCCGAGCACAGCCAGCAGAGCCGCCCCTCCACGCTCTCCCGGACGGACGCCGGCAGCGAGCGCCCCCCTCTCTCCACCTCCTCCTCCTCCGCCAAGGAAGACAGCGGCTACATGCCCATGATGTGCGGCGTGGCTGCGTCGCCGCGGGATACGCCTCCCGACTACATGCCTATGCAACCCAGCTCTTACTCACACCACGTCTCCCATTCCCCCCAGTTTCACCACAGCCCAGCTTTAAGCCACCGCTCGGCCCATCACCCCCCCCAGCTCCAATCCCAATCCTCCACGGACTCCCACGGCTACATGATGATGCTCCCGGGGGGCGGCGGCAGCTCCCCCTCCCCGGTTCAAGCCTCCCCGAGCCCTCATAGCAGCTCCAGCATGGCGGGGGCAAGTGGGAGCGATAGCATAGCAGAAAGACCTGAAAACGGGGAGTATATGGACATGTCATACAGCAACAGCGGGGGACGCAAGCTCCTAAATGAAGGGAGTAGCGGGTACTACACACATGGAACACCTGAGGGCACCTCCAAATCTTACAGCCCTTATTTCTCCCTCCCTCGCTCCTACAAAGCCCCCACAAGAGAGAGGGATGAGAAGGAGTACGGGGAATACGTTCCTATGAGTTCCCCCGCCAAGCCGGTGTACTCATCAGTTGCCACGGGGTCAATTACGACACCTGAGAAGAGGAGCGGAGGAGGAAGTAGCACCTCCACTCCGTCTCACCCACCGCCGCCTTACGGAGCTCACCACACGACCGCTGCGCTAGCCGACCGCCGCGTCGTGAGGCCCAACCGCCTCCCGTTAGGCAGGAGGAGTTTTCACGGCCCGCTGCGGGTTAGTGAGCCCTCCTCGGCGTCTGCAGGCACCTCCACCTCAGTCCCCGCCACTAGCAGCGCCCCTGAAGGACCCTCGAGTCCCGGAGAGTATATCAACATCGAGTTTGGAGATCACTACCCCCACCAACAGCAGCCCCCCGCCTATCCTCTCTCTGCCCAAGACGAAGCGCCTTCCCTGGGCTCCGGTGATAGCTGTCACTCCCCCCCCCACCAGCCCCAAACTCACCAGGACTACATGAGCGTGGAGGTGGGTGTCGACCAGCAGGACAGCGCTGGATGTCTGGGTAAAAACCAGTCACCCAGACCGAGCCTCGTCGCCCCCTGGAACCCGCCCAGCTACATCCGACCCCTGGCTGCCAATCCTGGGGCGCTGGCCTCCCCCGGAGTCCCCGCCGGGGGTCACTGGCGGTCGATGGGGGACGACTACACGGACATGACGTTTAACCTCAGCAGCAGAGGTGAGAGGACGCAAACGAGCCCCACGGCCATGCTGCAGCACCTCTGTGTGATAGAGGGGCGTTACGGCCACGCTCCCTCCGCCTCCTCCTCATCCATCTCCCCCACCCTCCCTCCGTCGAGCCCCAGCAGGGCGCCGGTCCAGCAGCCGGAGCCCAAGGTGGTTCGAGCCGACCCACAAGGCAGACGGAGACACAGCTCGGAGACGTTCTCCTCCACTTCCTCCTCTAATTCGACTCCCTCTGGAGGAGTGGGAGGAGGACTCGGCCCCTCATCCTCAGCCGCACACCCTGCTCCCGCCCCTAATGGATCTTACCTAACGGAGGGTCAGGCTTCCAGGTGGGCCAGCTCGGCGTCTTTTGACAGCGTGTGGATGTCCGTGGAGGGTCTAGGAGGGGATTCGCCGGCTCACCAGGCTCAGACCAGAGCTTCGGAAGCGGGCGCCACCTCCGGAGCCTCGGCAGCATCCTCCTCCTCTTCCTCGGGAGCCAGTCGAATGTGCAGGAACATGTCCGTGGGGTACCAGAACGGCCTCAACTACATTGCCTTGGAGCTGAGGGAGGACGGGAGTAACGCAGGAGGAGCCACGACGACGTCAGGAGGCGGTAGCAGCAGCAACGGGAGCTCTTCGGCGGCGGCGGCGGCGGGTGGCGGCAGGGACGGGGACTGTACCTCTACCAGAAAACGGAGCCTACGCCAGTATAGACTTCACCAAATCTGATGGAGTCACTACAACAACTAAGGGTGAGTTTTTACTTATTTAAAACGTCTTTTTTTAACATCTGTAACAAAATATAGGAGAAAAATCATCAAAAAGTGTTAAAACTTTATCTTTTTCTTAACTTTTATAATCATATTTAGGAGGAAAATCATCAAAAACTGTTTAAACTCACTTTCTTATAACATTTATAATCATAATTTAAAACTAAAAAACTTCACAAACAGTTTAAACTCTCCTTTATTTAACATTTAAAATCATATTTAAGAGGGAAAATCTTCAAAAACTGTGTAAACTCACTTTCTTCTAACATTTATAATCATAATTTAAGAGTAAAAAACTTCACAAACTGTTTAAACTCTTCTTTATTTAACATTTATAATCATATTTAAGAGTAAAAAACTTCCCAAAGTGAAGCCTGAGAGTGACGTTAAAGGTGTGACTAAGCGAGTAAGTGTTTGGGATATTTATTCCTACCCGCCTTAAAAACATAAAAAAACAAAAAACCCAAAATAACCCAAAGTGGTGTAAGCTATTATTAGGCACCATTACAACATCAATTTGCGAGCTCTCCTCCTCTAAGTGAGTGAATCTATTTAGGATCAAGTCGAGCTTCCCGAGCCAGCCGGCCGTTGTCTCTTATTTTGAAGGCATGTGGATCCACTGAAGTTGAGGCTCTATTCAGGAAGTGTGGCACCAATATGTGGTTCATCTTGAGGTCTGTGTGTGTGTGTGTGTGTGTGTGTGTGTGTGTGTGTGTGTGTGTGTGTGTGTGTGTGCCAGCAGGCTAGTAGACGATTAGCTCGCCGAGTGAATCGAGGTTTATCTGAGGTCAAGTGTCGGGACTGAATCACCCAAAATAAAACAAAGAAGTAGAAATAAAGGAGAAAAAAAAAGGAGCTTTAACTTTAACTTCCTGTGTTTGTAGCTGCTGCTGCTGCTGTTGGTGGTGTTTCTTCTTCTGTGCCTGTCTGTGCACGTGCCGCTGTGTTTCTTTGTGTCAGCGTGTGTGTGTGTGTGTTAAGTGTACTTTCATAGATGGGTCAGTTACAAATAAGGGTCGGCAAGATGAGCGAGTCAAAAATATGTTGAGAAATATTTTTAAAAGCAGCATCAGGTTCGTTAAAATGTACGTTTGAAATGACATTTGCTCAATTTTTTTAAAACCAAAAGTAAGACTGAATGCTCCTGAATATGTCAAATGGTGTAACCACAAAAGAATGATTAATATTAAGCATTTTATCCACCTACAGTGTATTTAAGTGGACTATAATGTAAGATAATGCCAAACTAGTTGATATGGTGTTTTATTGAGAATTGAGAAAGTTTTTATGGTTACACCACTTAGACATTTTTGCCATAATCCTCTAATATATTCTCTCAAAATGGATTAAAAGCAGAGATTTTAATGCTGCGTCCACATGAAAAGAAAAAAAAAATGAAATGAAAAGAAACATTTTGGAGTATTTCTACATTTAAATTTTGAAGCATTTTATCAATACTGAGCAGGATCCTAAAAAACAGCCATTTTTTCTAAATAATTTGACACAAATGATGTAAAAATTGTTATAAAACATAGTGTTGCGTTGCTAAAAGTAGATTATATTTATTCCACATTGTACTTCACATTCATTTTCCTTCATAAATACTCAAAAAATACTGGTTACACCAATTGACACTGCATTACATCACCTCATTGACCCATGCTTTTCTACCCTGTTTTGAAATCTAATACATTTATTTATACTAAAACAGAAAAGCTACAGAGCCAGCAGTGAGTTGGTGTTGTTATGATGGGCTTCATGGAGCAGAAACTTGGCTACGAGTCTGTTTCTGTTGATATTAGACGTTAAATGTAACAATGTGGTTCATATCTGAGACTCTTTTTCATGGTTTTGAAGGCTTCTCGTAACCTTTTAGAGTGATTTCCTCTTCATGTTTTAACCCTTACATACTGTTCAGGGTCTATTTTTAACTAAAATCGGTCTATAATTATCGTCACGTCACATAAAAACAGACTTTTGGGATTTTTTAAGGGGAGTAATGAATCATTTTGGTTTATAAAATGTTAGAAAACTGTGAAAATGTGGAGTGAAATTTTAAATAACACATGATAATGTCTTTTAAATTGCTCGTTTTGTCCAATTAAAAGCCATATAGTCTATAAAATGTTAGAAAACAGTAAAAATGAATGAAATTTTAACCCGGACGTACAGTTCAGGGTCTAATTTGACCTATTTTTAAGCCAGAAATGTGATGACTCATTCATAATGTGACCCATAAAATACAAAAAAGGAAATATTCTAACATTTAAAAACATTTTTGTGCAGCTTAAACACATTTTTGTTGAGTATTTGACTCATTTTTATTAAAATAAAATCAAAAAACACCATTAAAAGACAAGTTTAATCACATTTAATCTAACAAAAAGCATAAAAACTAAAGAATGAAAGTCTCTGCTGTCTCAAAGCTTCGTTAAGGGATTAATCACCAGTTTATTAACGACTGACGAGGCGTTCAGGAACTATTTATATCAAAAATGTTGTGTTTCTTACAGCGAAGTGACTCAGACTTTCACTTTGTTATAAAAAAAAAGAAGCTGAATCATCGTGCTTACTCATTTTCCCGTCAATATGTATTTATCATTTATCATTTAGAGATGCCTGAACTCATCATCATATCTCTAAAGATACAAACAGGAAGTACATTGGATTAAAGCTTTTATCAGTTGTTTATATAAAGTTACTCATTCTCTTATCATATCATCTAAAACACACAAATATTGCCGCCAGTTCATAAGTTGTTTATTAATCTTAAACCACATGAATCATAATATTTACTGACATGGAAAGTTTGTGCTGCTTTGGCAATAAAGATGTTATCAGCTGGCGTGCAAATAAAGAATTTGAATTTGAATTTAGATAAAAACCACAAATAAAAACCACAAATACAACATGTTAGAGCCCTGCAAGCTAGCAACATAATAAGTAAAATAATAGTAATAATTTAAAAAGTACAGTAATAAATAATAAGTAATAATAAGTCAAATTGTAGAATAATAGAAATAATAAGAATAAGTAATAATAATAAAATAATAGTAATAATATTACGAATAGAACAATAGTAAAAAATAATTAAAATAATAAGTAAAAATAAATAAAATAATTGCTAGAATAATAAGAATAAGTAATAATAATAAAATAATAATAGTAATAATAAGTAAAGTAATAATAAGAATAATAAAAATAATAGTAAAAATAAATAAAATAATTGAAATAATAATAAGAATAAGTAATAACAGCTTAAATGATAAGTAATAATAAGTAAAATATGTAGAATAATAGAAATAGTAAAAATAAGTAATAATAATTAAATAATAGTAATAATAATACGAGTAAGTTACAAGTAGAACAATAGTAATAATAAGTAAAATAATTGAAATAATAATAAGAATAATTAATAACAGCTAAAATGATAGTAATATTAAGTAAAATAATAGTAATAATAATTATAAGCATAAGTAATAATTAAACTAATAAGTAATAATAAATAGAATAATAGTAATAAGAATAAATAAAATAATAGTAAAAATAAATAAAATAATAAAATAATAGTAAAAATAAATAAAATAATAGTAAAAATAAATAAAATAAAAATAAATAAAATAATAGTAAAAATAAGTAAAATAATTGAAATAATAATTAATAACAGCTAAAATGAGAAGTAATAATAAGTAAAGTAATAGTAAGAATAATTAGCATAAGTAATAATTAAACTAATAAGTAATGATAAGTAGAATAATAGTAATAATAATAAGTTATAATAATAAGTAAAATAATAGTAAAAATACATAAAATAATTGAAATAATAGTAAAAAATAAGTAATAATAGCTAAAATAAGAGTAAAAATAAGTAAAATAAGTAAAATAATAGTAGAAATAATAAGTATAAGTACGTAATAATTAAACTAAGTAATAATAAGTAGAATAATAATAAGAATAAGTTATAAAAATAAATAAAGTAATAGTAAGAATAAGTAAAACTTGTAAGAATGATAAGCATAAGTAATAATTAAACTAATAAGTAATAATAAGTAGAATAATATATGTATATATATATATATATATATATATATATATATATACATATATAATAAGTAAAATAATCAAACTAGTGCTTAAAGCTGCTGAACTACGTCGAGCACACTAACTCTCTTCCTGTGTGTAAAACGACAGAAACTTAAGTAATGATTAATTTGGACTTCTGAACTTTGTACCTTATTAATATCGTATCGTTACGAGGTGATTACAGGAAGTTAAATTATTATAATAAGAATATAGATTTAATATTTAAAGACCTCCAACTGTCTGTAAGTTTCATTTTAAAGCATATTACTGTCATTTTTTAAACATGTTTGAGCTTAATGGACGTAAGACTGTGTGTGTGTGTGTGTGTGTGTGTGTGTGTGGAGAAAGGAAAAGATGAAGGAAAGAAGGGAGGAAGGTAGGAGGGAAGGAAAGAAGGAGGAAGGGAGGAAAGAGAGAGGAAGGAACGAAAGAGAGAAGGAGGGAGGGAGGAAGGTAGGAGGGAGGGAGAAGAAGGAGGGAGGGAGAAAGGAAAAGAGGAAGGAAAGAAGGAGGGAGGGGGGAAAGAGGAAGGAACGAAAGAGAGAAGGAGGGAGGAAGGAAGGGAGGAAGAAGGAAGGTAGGAGGGAGGAACGAAAGAGAGAAGGAGGGAGGAAGGAAGGTAGGAGGGAGGGAGGGGGGGGGGAAAGAGGAAGGAACGAAAGAGAGAAGGAGGGAGGAAGGAAGGGAGGAGGGAGGGAGAAAGGAAAAGAGGAAGGAAAGAAGGAGAGAAGGAGGGAGGAACGAAAGAGAGAAGGAGGGAGGAAGGAAAGGAAGGAGGGAGGGAGGGAGGAAAGGAAGGAAGGAGGGAGGGAGGAAGAAGGAAGGAAAGAAGGACAGAGGAAAGAAGGAGGACAGAAGGAAGGGAGTAAAGAGAGGAAGGAATGAAAGAGAGAAGGAGGGAGGAAGGAAGGGAGAAGAAGGAAGGTAGGAGGAAGGAACGACAGAGAGAAGGAGGGAGGAAGGAAGGAAGGGAGGAAGAAGGAAGGTAGGAGGAAGGAACGAAAGAGAGAAGGAGGGAGGAACGAAAGAGAGAAGGAGGGAGGAAGGAAGGAAGGAGGGAGAAGAAGGAAGGAAGAAGGACAGAGGAAAGGAGGACAGAAGGAAGGAGTAAAGAGAGGAAGGAATGGAAAGAGAGAAGGAGGGGGAAGGGGTGTGTGTGTGTGTGTGTGTGTGTGTGTGTGTGTGTGTGTGTGTGTGTGTGTGTGTGTGTGTGTGTGTGTGTGTGGGTGTCTGGTCTGTAGTCGGGTTCACGAAGCCTCAAGATGATGAAAAGAGGATGTAGTAATTTAGTCTCAGTCTGACCACTTCCTCTTTCTCCTCCTCCTCCTCCTCTTCTCTTTCACAGCACTCTTCCTCCTTCTCCTTCTCCTCGCTCCGACTTTCTCTTTCACACACTCTCCTCGCTCCTCTTCTCTTTCACACGACTCTTCCTCCTCCTCTTTCTCTTTCACACACTCTTCCTCCTTCTCCTTCTCCTCCTCCGCTTTCTCTTCACACACTCTTCCTCCTCCTCTTTCTCTTTCACACACTCTTCCTCCGCCTCGTTCTCTTTCACACACTCTTCCTCCTCCTCTTTCTTCTTCTCCTTCTTCTCCTTCTTCTTCTTCTCCTCCACCTCTTTCTCTTTCACACACTCTTCCTCCTTCTCCTTCTCCTCTCCTCCTCTTTCTCTTTCACACACTCATTCCCCTTTCTTCTTCTCCTTCTCCTCCTCCTCCTCCTCTCCTCCTCTTTCTCTTTCACACACTCTCCCCTTTCTTCTTCTCTTCTCTCCTCCTCCTCCTTCTCCTCCTCCTCCTCTTTCTCTTTCACACACTCTTCCCCTTTCTTCTTCTCCTTCTCCGCCTCCTCTCCTCTCCTCCTCTTTCTCTTTCACACACTCTTCCTCCTTCTCCTCTCCTCCTCCTCTTTCTCTTTCACACACTCTTTCTCCTTCTCCTTCTCCTCCTCCTCTTTCTCTTTCACACACTCTTCCTCCTTCTCCTTCTCCTTCTTCTTCTCCTCCTCTTTCTCTTTCACACACTCTTCCTCTTTCTTCTTCTCCTTCTTCTTCTCCTCCTCTTTCTCTTTCACACACTCTTCCTCTTCTCCTTCTCCTCCTCCTCTTTCTCTTTCACACACTCTTCCTCCTTCTCCTTCTCCTTCTTCTTCTCCTCTTTCCTCTTTCACACACTCTTCCTCCTCATCCTCCTCTTTCTCTTTCACACACTCTTCCTCCTTCTCCTTCTCCTCCTCCTCCTCCTCCTCTTATCTCTTTCACACACTCTTCCTCTTTCTCCTTCTCCTTCTCCTCCTCCTCTTTCTCTTTCACACACTCTTCCTCTTTCTTCTTCTCCTCGTCCTCCTCCTCTTTCTCTTTCACACACTCTTCCTCCTCCTCCTCCTCCTCCTCCTCCTCCTCCTCCTCTTCTTTCTCTTTCACACACTCTTCTCCTTCTCCTTCTCCTCCTCCTCTTTCTCTTTCACACACTCTTCCTCCTTCTCCTTCTCCTCCTCCTCCTCCTCTTTCTCTTTCACACACTCTTCCTCCTTCTCCTTCTCCTTCTCTCCTCCTCTTTCTCTTCACACACTCTTTCCTCCTTCTCCTTCTCCTTCTTCTTCTCCTCCTCTTTCTCTTTCACACACTCTTCCTCCTTCTCCTTTCCTCCTCCTCTTTCTCTTTCACACACTCTTCCTCCTTCTCCTTCTCCTTCTTCTTCTCCTCTTTCTCTTTCACACACTCTTCCTCCTCCTCCTCCTCTTTCTCTTTCACACACTCTTCCTCCTTCTCCTTCTCCTCCTCCTCCTCCTCCTCTTTCTCTTTCACACACTCTTCCTCTTTCTCCTTCTCCTCCTCCTCTTTCTCTTTCACACACTCTTCCTCTTTCTTCTTCTCCTCGTCCTCCTCCTCTTTCTCTTTCACACACTCTTCCTCCTCCTCCTCCTCCTCCTCCTCCTCCTCTCTTCTTTCTCTTTCACACACTCTTCCTCCTTCTCCTTCTCCTCCTCCTCTTTCTCTTTCACACACTCTTCCTCCTTCTCCTTCTCCTCCTCCTCCTCCTCTTTCTCTTTCACACACTCTTCCTCCTTCTCCTTCTCCTTCTCCTCCTCCTCTTTCTCTTTCACACACTCTTCCTCCTTCTCCTTCTCCTTCTTCTTCTCCTCCTCTTTCTCTTTCACACACTCTTCCTCTTTCTTCTTCTCCTTCTTCTTCTCCTCCTCTTTCTCTTTCACACACTCTTCCTCCTTCTCCTTCCTCCTCCTCCTCCTCCTCTTTCTCTTTCACACACTCTTCTCTTTCTTCTTCTTCTTCTCCTTCTCCTCCTCCTCCTCTTTCTCTTTCACACACTCTTCCTCTTTTTCTTGTTTCTTTTTTAATTCCCTCCTTCCTTCCTCCCCGCCGCCGTTTTTTTTTTTCTTTTTTCTCCCTCCTCTCTTCACACTTCCTCCTCCGCCGATATGTGTCGCGTGTGTGTGCATGAGTCAGGATTTCTCTCTGCGAGCGCCGACTGACTCATTTGTTATCGTGGCGCTCTGAGCGGAGATGAAGAGCTTGTGGTGTGTGTGTGTGTGTGTGTGTGTGGCTCGCTAGCACAGGAGATCAACTGACACTCAAAGCGCTGAAGCTCATCCTATTGTGTGTGTGTGTATGTGTGTGTTTGTCCGTCTGTCTGTCTGTGTGTGTGTGTGTGTGTGTGTGTGTGTTCAAGGTTAGTAATGTTAATCGGTGCCACACACACACACACACACACTCACACACACACACACACACACACACACACAGACAGACTGAGAAACACACACATATATACAAATATATACACGAACAGCCTCAGTGTGTGTGTGTGTGTGTGTGTGTGTGTGTGTGTGTGTGTGTGTGTGTGTGTGTGTGTGTGTGTTGGTGTGTTTACAGTCTTTGCTCTGCATCTAGGTAGGTGTGTCTGTCTGTGTGTGTGTGTTACTCTCTGTGTGTGTGAGTCTGTGTTACACTGTGTGTGTGTGTGTGTGTTCAGGCTAATGTTTAGTAATGTTAATGCGGTGCCACACACACACATGATCAGCCTCAGTGTGTGTGTTTACAGTCTTTACTCTGCATCTAGGTAGGTTTATATGTATGTGTGTGTGTGTGTGTGTGTGTGCTGAGTCATGGCAGCCCCCCCCATCCCCTCCTCCCCCCTCCCTTTTTTTTTTTTTTTTTGATGTGGTGCTATAATTGCGGCGGCGGCGTGTCAAGGCATCGCATCGAGGCCCGAGAGGAAACGCATCATCATCACTCAGGAATGCACTTCCTCTCAGCTGCGGCGTTTCGAGCCGATAGAAGCACACCTGGATCCTTGACCCAGAGCGGAGACAGAGAGAGGGGTTGGGGGGGGGAGTGGAGATGGAGGGGGGGGCTTCTCCGTTCCAGCTGTCAAGGAACATTTTTTTGCAGCACCACATTTCTCGCTCTAAACATTACATAAAACATGAGCCGAGTTAAAGACTGAGACTTTAATTATAGAGGAGCGAGAGAGAGAGAGAGAGAAAGAGAGAGAAGAAGTCATTTCCACACTTGTTGATAATAAACGTTTGAAGGAGCTGAATCGCCATGGCAACAGACGTGCTTGTGCACAGCTAGAGTAGAGAAAGGCTGCAGCTAATTTATGTGTAGCATCGTGTAAATATTCAACTATGAGATACCTACGACTCGAGAAAGTGAAAGTGAAGCTCTATTTCTTGCTATTTGACGCCATATTTTCATATATTATAAGTTATAGAGCCCTGAGACTCTGAATTAGATGTGTTAATTTTGCGATATAAGAAGATAAAGTGATACATTGCTATTAAAAAGAAACGCTTCTGGAAAAATCTGGTATATATGAGAAATAATCACAGAATTTCTGATATAATAAAATCGCAAATCTACAAGAAAAAAATGATATAAACTATAAACTAGAGAGTGGGAATCTCTCTGCATCCCACGATTCAGAAGCCTACGAATCGATTATTGATGCATTTGAACGCACCGCAGCCTTATTTTTCCTTCTTAACTGCTGCGGCTCATTTTTTTGGATGCATTTGAACGCATCACAGCCTTATTTTTCTTTCTATTGCTGCAGCTCATTTTTTTTGGATGCATTTGAACGCACCGCAGTCTTATTTTCTTCTTACTGCTGTGGCAAATTTTTTTGGATGCATTTGAACGCATCACAGCCTTATTTTTCTTTCTTATTGCTGCAGCTCATTTTTTTGGATGCATTTGAACCGCATCGCAGCCTTATTTTTCTTTCTTACTGCTGCGGCTAATTTTTTTGATGCATTTGAACGCATCGCAGCCTTATTTTTTCTTTCTTACTGCTGCAGCTCATTTTTTCATCAATTGATAAAAGAAGTCGGATAAATATGAAACCCTGTGAACAAATTCAGCCAAATTCTTTTTTTTTTGTCAAATTAGACCCTGAACATTACGTAAGGATTATAATTTCTATCATTTTCACTGTTTCTAACATTTTATAGATCGAATGATTAATTATCCCCCTCCGAAATCTCTAAAATGCTGACTCAGCCAAATTCATATACTTTCTCTCTTCACCCATCCCCACTCCAAACTCTTTAAAAGGATGTAAATGCTTTGATATTTTGGGTCAGTGAGGATGAGGGGGTTGGGGTGGGGGGGGTGGGGT
>JAJDFG010000686.1:0-93937 GCA_021039105.1 Scomber colias
TGCAGGGTCAAATAATTGGTCCACTGTCCGCCATCTTTATTTACACATGCTATAATAATTGTGTTGTGTGTGTATCAGAGGCAGGTGGTGGTGGTAGGGGGTTAAGTAGAATATGTATTAAGATCATAAAAAAAGGTCTAAGATGTTTTTTGTGTTTACACACCTGCCGCATATTATGCAAATATATTTATGAGGATTTCTCTCTCTCTCTCTGTGTATGTGTGTATGTGTGTGTGTGTGTGTGTGTGTGTGTGTGGGCATCCAGGTTTGTGTTCTCATTCCCTGCAGAAGAACCAGGCATCAGAAATGTCAAGTAGCCTCAAATGGCCCATTAATCCCTGTGCCTCACTGGTGGTGGTCTGCAGAGATATGTAGCATGTTATGGTGACAAGATAGCTTGATGCTCACACACACACACACACACACACACACACACACACACACACACACACACACACAGTGTTGGATTAGACAAGGACACACATTCATACAAGGACTCATTTTCCACTTCTGTCTTTTATATCTACATCTATAGAGCTGTGTGTAGGTTTGTCTACTCTAAATGCATCCAATGAAACTTGAAGCCAGTATTATCTGGCATCTAGGATTTCCTGATGTATAGATTTACAAAACCCAGCCAAAACTGAAGAGTGTTTAAAATCACCATACAATTTACTGTATAGTTCCTTCTTTTGGGGCTCTGTGGGAACAGGTCAGTAACCTATTTAGCATTTAGTTTAATATTTATTCTAAACTTTATTCACCAGGGAAAGTTATTTCTAACAATGCCATTCTCCACATTCCTAAACTTACATTTTGTATATTCAGCATAAACAGGGACCTCATATGAATCTCTGAGCTGCCCCATCGAGGCAGTTGGGGTTTAAGTGCCTTGTTTTCTCTGTGCTTGTTTTTTGCCAATTCTTGGGATCAAACAGATGATCCTCTTCTCAAAAGCCTTCTTCTCTCACATTTAGGTCACTGCTACACAAATTGATGAGAATTCCAGTCCAGTACTCATGGTTATGTGCAGTAAATGGGTAGACAACCTCATCATTATACATTAACAACCTTGAAAACAGCTGGGTTGTTTAGGTTGAGACAGCTGAGTATCTGATATTGCTTTTTTTTTTGGGAACCAATATGGACATTTCTGAGGTTCACCATCAAGCAAGTGTTTTCATCTTATCTCCAAATGAGTTCCTGTCTTGATTATAACAGTTTCAATCAGTGCTTCCACATACAACACCCAAGTCCTCCAGAGTGCTCATCACTTCTAAAAATGATTAAATCTATACATGCAACCATGTGCTACACTGTGATATCAAACATGAGTTGATAGTGAGTAGAGTGATATATTATGCCCTTCTTTCTCTATATCCTCAGTGGTTTTTAACTACAGCACGCCAACCATTTCTGGAATCATTGTGACTGAGATTTTTGAATTAGCATGTTTGTCAGACACACAGTGCACAAATAAAACACCAAACACTGAGCCATGGATATTTACAATGCCCCCCCCCCCCCCCCCCCCCCCCCCCCCCCATAAGTCCTCTAAATTACACAGCAAAACATGTCATTGGTCCATGCTCTCTGAAATGACACGCAAGCATTTTCCCATCTGATGCCCCCCTCGACAGGATTAGAATTGCCATTACATAAATAAAAGCATTTTATGATCTGAAAACAGTTTTATTATTATTTTTCCTTTTGTTTGTTTAAGGTTTGGTTAGGATGAGCCACAAAATCAACTTGATTGATTGAGGGAAAGATAATTATATGATAACTATTTGGTTAAAGTTTGGGGAACATCACAATTTGGGTTTAAATGATTGATTTGTTAAGGTTAGGGGACCTTCGTCATCCTAGTTATAATAATTAACCCTCCTGTTGTCCTCAGGTCAAGGACAAAGGGAGGAAGGAAAGAAGGAAGCAAGGAAAGAAGGAAGGAAGGAAGGGAAGAAGGAACGAAGGGAGGAAAGAAGGACGGAAGGAAGGAAGGAAAGAAGGAAGGAAGGAATGAGGAAGGAAAGGAGGAAAAGAGGAAGGAAGGAAAGGAGGAAAAGAGGAAGGAAGGAAGTAAGGAGAGAAGGAAGGAAGTGAGGGTGCAAAGAAAGAGGGAAGGAGGGGGATGAACAAAGGAAACATTAAAGAAAGAGGAAGGAAGGAAGGAAAGAAGGAACAGTCAAAAGAGATGGGGTCAATTTGACCCAGGAGGACGACACAAGGGTTAATACTTGGACTGCGGATAGGAAACATGAAAGTGCCCCCCCCCCCCCCCTCCATTACAAAAGCTTTGTCACTCATTACATCCACTAGAGGGGTGTTGTGTTTTTTTTGGGGTATTTGCTGAAATGACACATGCTCTAATTTTTCATGAAAAGGACATTTCCACTTTGTCTTACTAGCTCCGACCTCATGATACTGTTGGGGAAACATCTGGGACAAGTTAGTACTCACTCATAGAATATAATTAATTTATAGTCTCCTATCCCCCTGACACGTTAAACGTCTCTGTAGAAGAAACAAAGAAGGAGAAACTCTAAACAGACTGACCAAGGAATCAAACTAGAGTCTGTGTCTCTCCGACGCAGCGGTGCCAAACGCTGAATCCAACCTAATAAATGTTGTATCTGGGGAAGGATTTGCATTTGTTTCACAGATAATGAGTTACTAGTGTGTCAGATTAACTGATTCTTCTTCTGAGGAACACAAGAACTAACTATAATCAAACCAGATTTTTTTGATGAACCAACTCATAGTCATCTTCTCAAGTAGTACAGCAGCTGGTACTTTAGATGTCAAGATGAAGTCGTTAATTTATGTACTGTTAATGTTATTTTTATTATTGATGTTTCTACTTTATTTGTAGCATTCCTTAATTTTATGTAGTTTTAACCCTCCTGTTTGTCCTCGAGTCAAGGAAGGAAGGGAGGAAAGGAGGAAGGAAGGGAGGAAGGAAGGTAGGAGGGAGGGAGGGAGAAAGGAAAAGAGGAAGGAAGGAAAGAAGGACAAAGGAAAGACGGAAGGGAGGAAGGAAGGTAAGAAGGAAGGGAGGAAGGAAAGGAAGGAAAGAATGAGGGAGGGAGGAAGGAAGGAAAGAAGGACAGAGGAAAGAAGGAAGGGAGGAAGGAAGGAAATAAGGAAGGAAGGGAGGAAAGAGAGGAAGGGAGGAGAGAGGAAAGAAAGAGAGAAGGAGGGAGGGAGGAAGGAAAGGAAAAAAGGAAGGAGGGAAGGAAGAAGGAAAGGAAATGAAAAAAGGAAGGAAGGAAGGACGGGAGGAAAGAGAGAGGAAGGGAGGAAGGAAAGGAAGGAAGGAAGGGAGGGAAGGAAATAATGAGGGAGGAGGGAAGGAAGGAAGGAAAGAGAGAAGGAGGGAGAAAGGACAGACGGAAGGAAGGAGGGAGATAAAGAAGGAACAGTCAAAACAGACGGGGTCAATTTGACCGGGGAGGGTTAGGTTAGTTACATTTTCCATTTTCCCCTAGATGTTCTGTATACATGAATTATAAGAAATGGGTGGATGCACTGTAAAGTTGAAATACCGTCATTTCTATAAAAAAAAAAAATTGAGAGTACTATCAGTGACTTCTTCCTTTGGCCCGATGCCCAAACTGTTGCTGAATAATAATAATAATAATGGGCATGATTGATATTGTTTTGCTTGGTGCCACCCCGCGAGACAAACCAAAACTCAACAACAACTGTGAGTGTTCATATTCCAATTATTTAGCAGCTAATTATTCATTCCCCTCCGGCTTATAGTGCAATATGATTGACACCAAATAAATACATACTGTAAATAAAGATGGTGAAATCCTTCTTGCAAGCAGTTACACACAGCTAAAAGAGATGTATTGCTTGCCAGGCTGACGGCTGGTGTCGGGCTGTTACCGCTATTTCACTCACAGCACCTTCAGGCACTCTGAATAAAAAGCACCCGCTCACATTCACTTAGTGTGTAAAACATTTTATAGTGTATTTTCTTATTCTTACAAGTCATGGCCTCGGGGTAAAGAATTATTTGGCACATTTTCATGCTGAGGGGAATAAGTAACCATATCTGGGGTGGGTTTCATTGACAAAAAAAAGGGAGAAGATGGGCATGTGTTGGTACCAGAGAGGAGAGAGAGAGAGAGAGAGAGTTTCCTTCCCTCCTTCCTTTCCTTTCCTCTTTCCTTTCCTTGACTATTCCTTCTTTCCTCCCTTCCTTCCTTCTTTCCTTCTTTCCTCTGTCCTTCCTTCCTATTTTCCTTTGTCCTTTCTCCCTCTCTCCTTCTTTCCTTATTTCCTGTCCTTACTCCCTTCCTTCTTTCCTTTCCTCCCTTCTTTTTCTCATTCCTTCCTTCCTCCCTCCTTCTCTTTCTTTCCTTCCTCTCTCTTCCCTAACCCTTCCTTCTTTCCTCCATCCTTTCCTTTCTTCGTTCCTCCCTCCCTCCCTCCTTCCTACCTTCCTTCTTTCCTCTGTCCTTCCTCCTTTCCTTCCTTTTTCCTTCCTTCCTTCCTTCCTCCCTCCCTCTTTTCCCTTTCCTTCCTCCTTTCCTCCCTTGACTCGAGGACAACAGGAGGGTTAATGAAAGAGAGAGAGAGAGAGACAGAGACAGAGACAGAGACAGAGAGAGAGAGAGAGAGAGAGAGAGAGAGAGAGAAAGGCATTTACAGATACAATGGGAAGTGGAAAAAAGACAAGTTGTTTCTGAGTAAGAGAGAAAAGGAGGGGAGGTGATACTATAAATGAATTGCAAAGTCGAGTCTATCTACATTCAGTCAAAGTATACTGCTGATTCAGCTGGGATGATCAAACACATCTTGTCTTCTCTTGCATGCACACTTTGTCTTTATCTCTTCTGTCTTTTCATCTCTGTCTCTCTGTCTCCTATTCTCACCCTGTTCTTTTCCACTCCTCTCTTTCCAGCCCCCCTTACTTTTTTTTTTCTTATCCACTCTATCCCTGTTTTTCATGCCTGCAAAGCTTAGTGGGGCATAAGACAGCATCCCCCAGAATTTAGATTTATGTGCTGCAGGGCAAAAACTTTTCTGCAGTATAACAGAGGCCTTATCCACAATATATTTTATATCTTTGATCCAATCAAAATGTAAGTACTTCAGTCATCTACTTATCAGTCTGTTTTAGGTGTGGAGGTAGTTATCAAGAGATTCTACAACATTTTACCATTTTTTTTATCCGAGTCTTTTCTCTCTTTCAGGATTCACATCTGAAAAAGTCACTTAACTTTTGTGTTGTGTCTCCCATGTCTCCTCTAATGACTCATGAAGTACGTGCCAGACTGTAAATACTATAAATAGCACTATATAAATTCAGCCATATATCAGGATGCCTATGTTGATCCATCACTATGGTTTAAACTCAACATGTTTCAATAATTGTAGGATGGATTACCATGACGATGATGATTTCCAGAGGATTAACCTTGATGACTTCAGCGATCCTTTGACTCATGTCTCACCGCTAAGTTGTCTTGTGGTTCCAAGTGAAATATCTTGATAACGATCTGAAGGATGCCATGAAATTTAGCATTTAGATAACAGGTCAATAATTACCGAGATCACCATCTTGATTATCTCGGTAATTATAACCAGTGGCGGTTCTAGCTTGTATGAGGCAAAGCACCCTGCTCCTCTCTCCTCATCTCCTACTTCTGACTGAGAGATCTTCTCATAGTCTAGGCAGAATTTCTGAAAATGTGCTTATTTAAAGTGGTGGAGGCATTTTGTGAATATTTATAATATACAACATTTCTAGGGGTATTAAGGGGTGCTGAATCCAAATCTGCTGTATATGAAGCTCAAAAATGCCCCGAAAAGCTGAGTAGTTATTCACTAAACAACTATTTTTGCAATATCTTTCTTCACATTACATCTCAAATCTGAATATGCCATCGGATTGCTCAGCTCATATAGGAAAACCTATAAAAGCACATTTAATTCATGTTAACCTTGTCTAGTCAAAAAGATACACTGACAAATAGATTTCAGCCTGGGCAGCGGCGGCCATGTTGGATTTCTCAATTTTGAGGCATTTTGGGGCATTTTTGAGCTTCATATACAGCAGATTTGGATTCAGCACCCCTTAAATACCCCTAGAAATGTTGTATATTATAAATATTCATAAAATGCCTTCAGGGGTTCTGATTATGTGAAAACTGACCCCTAGTGTTGTGTCGTTCGCGAACGTGTCGTTCGAAACGAACGAATCTTTTGAGTGAACGAAATGAACTGAATCACTTCATGAACTGATTCGTTCCTCAGTTCAGTTCAGTTGAGCTCAGCCGCGAGCATGGCTGCCGGTCAGGAGTGGAACTGCCGCGACTCACTCACTCGTTCACTGCGAACGAATCACTCAGTGAACGACAACACTTTGACTGACTCTGAGTGATTCTGTTTCCCCTTCGCGGGGGACACGCTTTCATGCCAATTGCATCAATTTCTCCAAGCTAAGTAACGGGGTAACGAAAACAAACACACACACACGCCCCCATCCCCATTATCGTAATGGACTTAGGCACACATAAAGTAATGAGAGGAGAGGAGACAGAAGAGTGAATGACTGACACAGCGCCACTTTCAGCACAGTACGTGAACGAGATTCATGTCCTCAGCATGTCGTTCAATGATTCGTTCGCGAACGTGATTCGCCGTCATTCAGTTCATGATTCAGCCCGCTTTCAGCACAGTACGTGAACGAGATTCACGTCCTCAGCATGTCGTTCAATGAATCGTTCGCGAACTGCTGAAAGTGGCGCTGTGTCAGTCACTCACTGACTCAGGGCACTGAGGGCTGAGGAGTTGATTCACGTTCAGTACATGTACTGCTAACATTAGCGCTGTGTTGCTAACATCAGTGTAGCATCATGTTATGTTATTTTACTGTGCACAGAGGACACTTTCACTGTGTAATATTTTTAGTGCATGTATAAGCAGCGCTGCGTCTCCCGCGAATGATTGTATAATATAGTCCCTTGAACGCACCGTCCCTCAGTAAGTGAAGTTAGTGAACGGGAACCTCAGGGCTGAATCATGAACTGAATGACTGATTATTTGGCTGTTTATCAGTTCAGGGAGTTGGAGAGCACTGAACGATTTGGGTGAACGAATCTTTTGAACGAATCATTTTTAATTGAACGGATTCTAAAGATTCAGTACAGTAAAAAGAACTGCCGTTCCCATCACTACTGACCCCGTCTATCAGCAGGTAGAAACTTCTAGTTCACAAACTATAACGAGGGCACCACGGGCAACAGGTTTTAACTGATCTACATAGTGATGTAATATCAGTATGTCACTGAGCAAATGAGCGACAGAAAAACCAATTTTTTGTTTTTGTTTTTTTGTTTTGGTGTGCACACTCTGGACGGCTTCTCCATGTCGCCCTTTTCAGAATCGGCCACTGATTATACATCAGCATGTTAGCATTGTCATTCTGTGTTGGCATTTAGCTTGACGCCCTGCTGTACAGCCTCACAGAGCTGCAAGTATGAGGCTGTAGTCTTGTTATCCTTTCTGTCTGACTTTTCCACCTTTTCCTTGATCCGAGTCTTTCTTTCTTCCTCTTTCCATATTTTGGTTTTTCCTTTTTATTCTATTACCTAACCCCATAACTCTTTCAACATAATCCTTTCCTCTCTAGCCATTCCCTTTTCTGTTCATCTGTTTCCTCTTCCTTCTTTTGTCTCATCATGCCCTCTTCCTATCTACCTCGATTCCCTCTTCTCCCCCCCCCCCCCCCCCTTTGTTACACTCAACTCTCAATACCTTTCATCCTTCGTCCCCCTCCACTCCTCACTGCTTTGCCTCCTCCCTCTTTCCCTCTGTCCTCTAATCATCTCTCGTCTTTTAATTTCCCTGGCAGACAGCACCAGTGCTGGTCCATTTAGGCACAGGCTTTTAATTAGGAGTAGGCAGATTAGGACGGCCACTCTCCAACCTGCTAATGGTGTACATGCACACAAGAAACCCCACGTACACACTCACACTCACCACCATGCCACCTATGCAAACCCATGAGCTTGTAAGGGCACTGCCATTTATTCAGAAATGCTATTTCATAGTTTTATGTTTGCCTTGTTTCATGTGAGCGAACACTTCTGTGAAAATATGCCAGCACCTAACTAAAGTAAATCAGTGCATTAAAAAGTGATTGTAATGTTTTGGCATATTAATACACGCACACTTTGTCAAACACTGCCTCTGGGGAAGGCATTATGTGACTATTCTTATGGAAGACAAGAGTAATGTCAAGTAATTATTATTTAAGCTGCCTTTACCTCCTGTTGCTGTTGTTATAGTAGTAGTAGTAGTGGTGTGCTGAGGTTGTGAATATCAGAAGGTGTTGGTGTGATATTTATAATGTGTAATACAGATATGTCAATCATTGTTATCATGGTTTTGATTCACAGCTACAGATCGGACCCATCAGACCTCTCCTGACGTAGCTGTTGGGTCATGCTGGGGCTTTAGAGGATATATTACAAAGCCTAAATGATTTGGTTTAAGCGTATTGAGCATCAATATGGCAGATTGACAAGCACAATAACGACAACGGTTATTTCTTGTTACAGTATAATTTTCAACTGAAGGCTTAAAGTAATCCCAATTAATCAGGTAAAAAGCCAGTACTGAAAAGAAGGATTTATGACTCACGGAAAGCGGTCTGGTGCGTGGGAAGAACAAGGCCAGTCGCAACTATTATAACCTCCTCATTCAAATTAAAGCGATATCCAATGCATAGCTGAAGTGTGAACAACTTGTGTCATTTAACCCTCCTGTTGTCCTCGAGTCAAGGAAGGGAAGGAAGGAAGGATGGAAGGTAGGAAGAAGGAAGGCATGAAGGCATGAAAGAAGGGAAAGCTGGAAGAAGGAAGGAAAGAAGGAAGGAAGGAAGGAAGAAAGAGAGAAGAAAGGAAGGAAGGACAGAGGAAAGAAGGAAGTAAGGATGGTAGCAGGGAGGAAGGAAGGATGGATGGAAGGGAGGAAGAAGGAAGGAAGGGAGGAAGGAAGGGAGGAAGAAAGAAGGAAAGGAGGAATGAAAGAAGGAAAGCATGAAGGAAGGAAGGAAGGAAAGGAAAGGAAAGGAAGGGAGGGAAGGAAGGAAGGAAAGAAGGACAGAGGAAAGAAGGACAGAGGAAGGAAGGAGGGAAGGAAGGAAGGAAGGAAGGAAAGCATGAAGGAAGGAAGGAAAGCTGGAAGAAGGAAGGAAGGAAAGGAAAGGAAAGGAAGGGAGGAAGGAAGGAAGGAAAGAAGGAAGGAAGGAAGGAAGGAAAGCTGGAAGAAGGAAGAAGGAAGGAAGGAAGGAAGGAAAGGAAAGGAAAGGAAGGGAGGAAGGAAGGAAGGAAGGAAAGAAGGACAGAGGAAAGAAGGAAGGAAGGAAGGAAGGAAGGAGGAAAGGAAGGAAGGAAGGAAGGAAAAGGAAAGGAAAGGAAGGAAGGAAGGAAGGACAGAGGAAGGAAGGAAGGAAGGAAGGAAGGAAGGAAGGAAGGAAGGAACAGTCAAAACATACGGGGTCAATTTGACCCAGGAGGACGACATGAAGGTTAAGTATCTCTTGTGATTTCTGGTGTCATTTCTCAGAATATCAGATATACAGATGTTGAGACATATTACTAGAAAACAACACACAACATTATAATAAAGCCGATTCTTCATTCCTACTGTGAAGTTAGAAAAACTCAAAATATATTTAATCCAACTTGTACCGAAGGAGATTATCACAGCTGACAGGAAAGTTCACTCTCTATCCAATCTAATTCTGCATTTCCACTACAGCTACTGCAGATTAGTGATAAAGCCTTATTTAGATTAGATGAAATGTGTGCTGCTTCTTCCCGGCACATGATAGAATATAAACACAACTCTCCTGGGAGGGAAATGTTTGTGTGTGTGTGTGTGTTTGTGTTTGTGTGTGTGTGTGTGTGTGTGTGTGTTAGTGTGTGTTTGTGTGTAAGGGAACAGGTGTTATAACATCCTAAATTGGTCATCAAACTTTTATCTTTTGCTATGATCTCATTATATTTGCATTTAATTATTTATTTTATATGCATATTTAATTAATTAATTAATTAATTGACTGTCGTCCTCCCGGGTCAAACTGACCCCATCTCATTTGACTGTTCCTTCTTTCCTCCCTCTTTCTTTAATTTTTCCTTCCTTCCTTCCTCCCTCCTTTCCTCCCTCCCTACTCATTTCTTTCCTTCCTTTCTTCCTTCCTCTTTTTGTCCTTACTCCTTTCCTTCCTTCCTTCTGTCCTAAATTCCTTCCTCTTTTCGTCCTTACTCCTCCCTCCCTCCCTCCTTACTCCTTTCCTTCCTTCCATCCTTCCTTCCTCCCTCCTTCCTCCTTTCCTTCCTTCCTTCCTCCCTTGATCTGAGGACAGCAGGAGGGTTAATGTATTTATCTATTTTAAATTATATTTCATTTTATTTATTTATTTTTAATGTATGTATATATGTACGTTTGGAATATATATTTATATATATAATATGTGCATGCACATGTATTTTTTTTATTTTTATTTCTATTTTTATTTTTTTATAATGTTTTTTTCCTCTCTCTTTCTTTCTTCTCTTCTGCATTTTGTATGTTTATACCTTTCCTTAAAACAAAATAAAACATTTTATCACAAAAAAAAACAAAACTCTTATTTTATAGTTTTCCAGTATATGTCTCTAAGTGTTAGCCTGGGTCAAATCAGTGTATAATTATGTGTATATTCATTCTACATGATAAATTCCTGCACATTATTTGTGTGTTATTCCCTCTAATGGTGGTGTAAAACATGAATTTGTCCTTTCCTCCTTCCTGTTTCTTGCCCAGCAGGCAGTTACTGTGGTAACAACTGCAACAGCTGTGCTTTCTGCAATAAAACAACAAGACCAGACTGGATGATGACTTGTACTTTGTGCATATGTTTTATTTCCAGTATAATCATCTTGTTACTTTTCTAGTGTGTTAAAGAACTTTTTGATATTAGAAAATGAGAAAATATGCAAATGTTTTCTGTTTGAGTTTATCATTCTTGACCCCCCCCCCCCCTCCCCTCTCTAACACTTACTCTTGAGTTGTTTACTTGAGTTGCACTTTGCACTTTTCTCATTTCAGTTTCTCATGTAAAAACATATCCTGCTGTTCCCTGAAAGCACCCACGCACACCTCCAAATGCTAAATCTCTGCTTCTGTTCATCATTACACCTACTGTGATTCACTGTGACTGGCATTTAAAAAAAATACAGAACAAACATCAGTTTCATAGTTTTGCTCATTAAATGATGGTCTGGTGATGCTAATAACACACACACACACACACACACACACACACACACACACACACACACACACACACACACACACACACACACAGTCTCATCTTTACTGGCCATGGTTAATTTTCCTCCACTTGATATATACTTAACCCTCCTGTTGTCCTCCCGGATCAAATTGACCCCTCCCTTTTGACTGTTCCTTCTTTCTTTCCTTCCATCTTTCCTTCCTTCCTTCCTTCCTCCTCCCTTCCTTCTTTCCTTCCTCATCCTTTCTTTCTTTCCTTCCTTCCTCCCTTCCTTGTTTCCTTCCTTCCTTCCTCCTCCTCCCTTCCTTCTTTCCTTCCTTCCATACTTCCTTCCTCTTTTCCTCCCTCCCTCCTTCCTCACTTCCTTCTCTCCTTACTCCTTACTCCCTCCCTCCTTATTCTTTTCCTTCCTTCCTTCCTTCACCTAAGGACAACAGGAGGGTTAATAAGCAAAACTTGATTGCCTTCTCTCCTACACTCTTTGAACCTATCATGTGAAGAAAAACTGTGGGATATTCTTGGACAAGTTGACTTTTTTTTTTTTTTTTTTTTTATTGTAGTGAGTGCTTTTCCCCCTCGTCATGATTTCAACTGGACAAATTCCTTCCCTGCAGCGACATATTACAATCACCTTCCTCCTTTCCCCTCCTCTCTTTTTTTCTGTCTGCTCATTTGCAGCTGATTAAGCAGTCCCGCAGATTAGGTTAGTGATGCGTTAATTTGAGTCAGAGAGAGAGAGAGAGAGAGAGAGAGAGAGAGAGAGAGAGAGTGTCTGTCTGGCCTCTGGTTTGTGTGTAATATGTGTAGGTGTGTGCACTTGTGTGGCGCATTATGTCTGTGTATGTGCACGCTCTGGTGTCTGTCTGCTGATATGCCCTCTGAAGCCAATAAAAGAGCAGCTATTACTAGAGCAGGGGTGGATAAAGCCCCTGTTTACACACACACACACACACCACACACACACACACACACACACACACAGAGAGAGAGAGAGAGAGAGAGACCAGATATTAATTCCAGCTACACTATGCTGCTCAAACTTAAGCAATTCTTTTCTTTCCTCCCATCTCTCATACAGCCTTGAAACGTGGCACAGAGTATTATTGAGAAGCATGGCTACTCTGTGTGTTTGTATGTTTGTGTTTGTACTTATTCAAAGTCAGTATCCCTTTGATAAGCACTGTTACGTAGTATAATCATGTATTTCTGCTGTCAAAATAGGCTGTTTATGATTCAGTAGAGTCTGTTTTGAGCTATAAAATCGAACAATTTGGAAAGAATGGCAGTGAAATGACTCCAATTTGTAGAGAGAAGCACATGCAGACACACATATATAAAATAAAAGCATGTATTTTTTCTTGTTAAAGCAGTGGTGCCAGACTTCACCTTTAGATTTAAAAAGTCTGTCTAAGTTAACTCCAGAGCTATTAATTAATGCAGGTGCTCAGATTTCTACCACCACCTTGAGTCAATGGAGGCATAGGGAATCTATTTTATGTATCAGTGTCTATTATTTATTGTATTTATATCTGTATTCATCCTCATCACTTGGACAAAAGGGTTCATGTTGATATCCGAGTGATGGAGAGAGCTGTCAAACATCTATTGTGTATATATGTCATAAATCCATCTGTGGCCTTCAGAGAGCTCAATATAAAAGAGAGAGAGAGAGAGAGAGAGAGAGAGAAAAATGGGCTTCATCATACTTGACACACAAAGGTTTGTAACATCACAGTCATCTCGTTTTGAGAAGAAGAATCATCTCTTCTTCCTTTTCCTCTGCAACACTTCTGTAAACAATACAGATCCTAGTATATATACATACTAGTAATCTAATAATCGAAACCGACATTTAGAAACTCTAATCGACTTAATCTTGCTCATGTCAATTAATCGTGGTGTTCACTGTTGCCATGACAGCAAAGGTTGCATATCTTTAAGGAATTTGAAAACTTGTCTCCAGTGATCAATTTTAACCCAAACCATGATCTTTACATAGTTCTAATCAAGTAAACTAGACATTAACCACAACTTCCTTCCACTTTTCCTTTCTTCCTCCATCCCTCCATCTTTCCTTCCTTCCTTTCCTCTGTCTTTCTTTCCTTTCTCCCTCCCTGCTACCTTCCTTCCTCCTCCCTTCCTTCCTCCATCTTTCCTTATTTCATTTTAACCCAAACCATGATCTTTACATAGTTCTAATCAAGTAAACTAGACATTAACCACAGCGTCACACCTTAAAACATCATTATTTTCACTCCCTAAAGATCCTCATGTGTGAGGGCAGCAGTGAAAATACAAAACTAAAGAAACTGTGAAAATACATCATTGTTCATCAAGGGAGGAGATAATCGTTCATTAATCGTAATCAAGGTTAAAAGTTCAATTAATCATGATTTTGATTTTTGCCATAATCGCCCAGCTCTAGATCCTACCCATGTATGTACGTGTGTTTGTCCCAAAATTACCCTGTCACCACAATTTCTACATTTTGGTAACCCATAAACTATTTTCCCATATGTAGTGTACTGTGTGTGTGTGTGTGTGTGTGTGTGTGTGTGTGTGTGTGTGTGTGTAGTCGAGTGAAAGCAGGTTTTGGTGCAGGTGAAGAAGCTTATTAAACTAGAGTTCACAAAGATGAGACAGATACTTTAAGTCTCTTCATCTTTATCTGTCCATCAGCTATAACACGCACCTTCAGCCTCAGTCAGTCTGTCTCTCAATACACAAACACTTTCTACACACACACACACACACATTTTATACTTTCAAGGTGTCAACTTTCAAGTCATGCATTCATTTTTAAAGATACACACAGAAATTCATAAATATTCAAATACAAATGTCACTAATGATACCAAAAATATCCACACACACACACATACACACAAACTCTATCTCTTTAGGAAATACTGCAGATAATACAAATGTGACGTTTGTGAAGTGACACACCGTCTATGAATGTCAAATGTTCTAACCCTCCATTCCCTTAGGAAGGTCAGTGTCACCTTAGGAACAAGAAAACAGTCAAGGCTTTCTTTTTTAGGTTTATCAGACAAAGGCATTAATCATCACAGCATTCTAGTGCAGTTACAGAAGTGAAAAGGCTTCAAAAGTCATGTCTATGGGAAAAGCCTTTGGATCTAGTCTCTCTTCAATTTGCTTTAGTTTGTCATCTGAAGGTCTGTGTGTGTGTGTGTGTGTGTGTGTGTGTGAGACAGAGAATGTTGTGTTGCGTGTCGACAGGCTCTGCTTTTAGCTGCCGATGTCTCTACAGGCCTTTGTCTGACACTCGCTCACTGAGCATGTTCATCTATACTGCATGTTGGTGTGCAGCAGTCATCATTCTGAGACACTTAAGTGGATCAATACTGTACCTGCCAATTACACACACACACACACACACACACACACACACACACACACGTAAAGCCTCGCTGACACACAGGTGTGTCTTTGCCCTGCTTCCTCGCCACCTGTGTTGAATGGCTATTGGCACAGCTCTCCACTGCTGATATGGCTACTGTTAATTAGCTGCTGCATTAAGAATACCTTAAAGCATCCTGATAGGCCTGTTGCTCATTATTAAAGCCCAACAGGCTAAGCTGTACTGAACTTTATTGCTTACCTCCTCTGGCCCTCCTCTTTGCAATAGAATGAAACATGTGCAAAACTAGTTTTTATGTAAATTGGGTTTTTAAATGCAGTATATAAAGGCTACTGTATTTGCCAGTCTATAGAGAAACTATGTATGCATTTATGTGTGCAAGAATTTACAGCACTTTATATGTTTGGAGGTATCTTATTGGTCAGTCCAAACAGAGTCACAGGCGTCTTCAGGGACAAGAAGAACAAGTTGTCCTGCAACAGATGGTAAGGCCCCCACAAAGCCCTGAACTCAACATCATTAAATCAGTCTGGGAATACGTGAAGAGACTGAAATAGCTGAGCTGCCTAAATCTACACTGTGGAAAGTTTTACAAGATGATGGAACAACCTACCTAAAAAGTACCTCGAAAAACTATGGACAGGTGCTGGCTATACATATTTATTCAAACTGTATTGGTACTTAAAAGGCGTATTAAGCGATAATAATTCAATACATTTTTTGTCAAAATCACAGAATCTCTCCTCATTATCCGCTAGCTGTCCCTTCTAAGTGCGTGCTGAAAAAAAGTCTGGTCTCAATACAACACACAGTCTGGCTCTGAGATTCAGCAGATAAATACACAACACAACATTGCTCCAGTCAATCAGACACAGGGAGCGTTTATGCGCGTTCACGTTAGCTTCGCAGCTAACGTTAGCAGCGTGCTAACCCTAACCCAACAAACGTAGCTGCTGTGTATCTGGTGTTTGTTCACTGCTTTCAAAGTGTTTACAGTCATGAAGACATATAAACACAGGTTTGCTATCACAATAATCTCACATGAGATTGAGACGCGGTCTGGTGTTAGCCAGGCCAGCCACCTGTACTATCAGAGAAATTAATAATGCTAACTTACCGTCCCGCAGCAGACGCTTCAGACTCCGCCATGTTGGTCAGCTTGCGCAGTGGTTACGGCCGTTACCATGACAATGCGTACCCATGAACTTCGGGGGTGGAGCCCCAGAAGGAGCATGGAGAGGGGGATGGGGGGGGGGGGTTTGGTTTTCACTCAAACATGAATAACTTTTCTCCTCGCTTTCCCCCCATATCGCTTACTATACCTTTTTAAAGCCACAATATGTAAGTGCTGGCAATCAAGCTGTTATGCTAGGTAAACCACACATTGTGCTCCACCCAGCTATATACATCTGCATCCCTGCATCTATCATCACACATGGGGCCTAGAAGTAATAGAGGTGTTCATTTACACGTATCAGGAGCTTGCTAGCCTGTGAGTAATCCATGGTGACATTTCCCAGCAGCCTCTGTACTAGACGAGTAGTGTGTATACATTTTGATTAGCAGTGAGCCCACACGTTTGGCCTTCCCTTGTTGGAAGGGTGAAGCTAGTTAAGAAAAGAATGGGATGTTAAGACCATTAATGGCAAAATAAAATGATATTATTAATATCAGGTGTTTTTAATTGTACTTTTTATTAATGAGAGTGCCTATTGTATGTGTAAGCAAGTACAACACTTGCTGGTATTAAGTAACAGAGAGAAGTAGATAGGGAACCTGATTTTACTTGTGTGTGTGTGTGTGTGTGTGTGTGTGTGTGTGTGTGTGTGTGTGTGTTAATTAGTGTTTATAGCATTGCTCCCTAGCCAGTAAAACTAGAGCAGCAGTAAAACAACCTAATTGCCCTCACAGCCCCTTGAGAAAGAGAGGGACAGAAGGTAAGGGGATGGAGTGAGTGAGAAAAAAAAGAAAGAGGGATGAAAGAATAAATGAAACTAGGGCAATTAGCGTCCCTTTCTCAGAGTGGATGGAGTAGGACTGTAAACCACTGAATTACATTTTTTTTCTCTCCAAATGATTCATTAATAACAACAAAAAGAAAAGATGAGAATAAACAAGAATAACAGGATTTTTCTCGACTTACATACATTTTGGTTCAGAAATACTTCACTTCAAATATCCTGCACACCCTTGCAACTGTTTTCACTTATTTTGACTAATTTCACTGATTTAAAAATTTGTTTACAGAGAACTGATGAGGCACTAAACATACTCATAAAGTGGAAAACAGTGAAGGAGATATCAATGAATCACAGTCTGCAAACAGCTGATGTAACTGAAAACACCTGTGTGGATAAAGCTTTAATCAACACATTAAAGTTATCCACAAAATTGTACGGTAGACACAAAAACAGGAGCTGTAAATGTTTTTTTTTACCTTCTGTAGAATTGAAAATAAATAAATAATAAATCTCAAACCAGGCTTTATATTTCTCTTCCTCAATGCTTAATAAATATTCAATACGTCCACCCCACATGTCTTTACTTTCTTCTCTAGCTTTTCTCTATGTGTTTCTGGCAGTGACAGATAACATGTTAAACCATTTCTTCTTCTAAGCCACATTCACATAGAGCTGATGGATGTTGAGGGCATTGTGTCATGTCACACATGTGTCCTAACCTCAGCATTGATATGATTGTTTGACTGTATTGAGCCCCCCCCCCCCCCCCCCCCCCCTATTGTCGTCATTCCTCACACTTTTCGCTCCATTTTCTATTGATGATGTCTTTTGTTTCCTTCATCCCCCTTTTGCCAGGCAGTCATGATATTGCTCCATAGTATTGCTTTAACTTCAGCTTTACTGAACCGCCATCATTTTGTCGTGTTTCAGAGGTTATTTAGCTATTGAGATTTCATTTCTGGTATGTTTTAGGATGATATGGACCACAATGATACCAGCACTGATACTGAGTCTGAGCATAACATGACCTTATCTCAGCTGTATACACTCTTGTGATGGCAAACTCAGTATCTTCTGATCCATCTGTATATATTGGAATAAATGTTTCATATATTGTTCTTATTCTTTCATCAACTATATCTGCTCTTTTATCTCTCTTTATTTCTCTTGAATATAAAAATCTAAGGACACAGGGGTGATTAACCTGAATAAACTGTGGAAGTGTATCTGCCCATCTTTGCTGCCCAAGCATCAACCTTTATAGCTGGATAGTCTCCTTCCTTGTGTCAATGTAGACTTGACCAGTAATTCATTATTACCTGCTTGTATGCAAAGTGACTGTCGGAGCCGGTATAAACGACTCTTTTCAGTTCAGGAGTGTTAAGACATGTTTGTAAGTTTGTTCCAAAAGCCAAAAAAGAGATTAAAATGAGATATATTTCTGTTGTTGGGGTTAAACTTTGGAATAAGGCTGACTTAAATATGAGAAGGTGTAACTCACTATTGATTTTTAAACGAAGGGCTTATAGGGTTATTTTTGAGAGTTACACATTGACATAGGTAGTTTTTTTCTATTTCTTTCATTTTCATTATCATTTTGGTGGGTAGCTTAATTTAATGTGGGATCTTATGTAGGATAGGCATATATAAGCATTATGCTTCTGCCTATACCTTTTCAGTCATTAACATTATACATTAATTACTTTATGCTGTTATTTAGAATCTATATACTTATTGTATACTTTAAGTACTTTCTGTTTGTTGTATTGTGGTGACTAAATACAACACACTACTACTACTATGTTAGATTACTACAGCTGGAGAAGTCTAAATACCCTCAGTGCATATTATCAGTGACTGAAATTGTATCACTTCCAGCTTCTTTAGTGATGTTTTTGCTGCTGATCTGTACATTACATTTCCATAATCAATGATCGATCTGAGCATTATGCATATTCCTCAATGCACTTCTCCTTGCTCTCCATGCAGACCCTGTCAGATATCTCATTACATTTAAAATAAAACCCCTGGAAATTGAAAAGTGCTTACCTGCTCTATCTGTTTCCCATATATATATTTCCACCAGCTTGTCTTACCAGCTCCCTATTAAATACCACTAGCTGTGTCTCTCCTACTGAAAACTTAAATAACCATTTTCTCAACCACCTTGACTGCTTCTTGTATCTTCCCTTGAAGATTAAACTTTACCCCCCCCCTTTTCCATAAGGCCCCATTATCAGCACCTGGTAGATAATGCTCTTCTAATCTTAACCTGAATATATCTATCAGATTAAAAAAAATAATAATCCAATTAAAAATTCTTCCTGTTGGTCACATTTTATCTAACTTAATCCCTCTTTCCATACCGGATCATATGCTTTTTCCACATCAAAGAACACCATTGCCACATGATTATGGATTCTTTATTAATATGGGATTTTCTAATTTCTGTCTCTAAACAAATGACTGAATCCATTGTTCCCCCCGTCCTTCCCTAAATCCATTCTTGTAAGAAAAACAATCCTCTTTCCTCTTTCTATATAGAATAGCACACACTCTGTAATCATCCTTTCCATTATTTTGCCAACATGTGAAGTAAGTGCAACTGGTCCGTAGCTTGTTAGACTTGCCGACTCCATCTCTGGTTTTATTATTGGTATGATAATTGCATCCTTCCAACTTGTAGGTAATCTTCCTTCTCCCCATACTTTATTATATATTCCTAACCCAAGTTTTGCAATAGCTCCTCTCTTGTCTTGTATTGTAAAACATGCATTCATTACATCACATGCACACTCTCATCTCTATAAAACACCTGAATTTCCTTCTCTAGTTTTTTTCCCCTCCCTCATTTCCCTTCTTCTATTAGAGTATTAGGGCTATATATTTTAGTGAATATCTGAGCTATTATTTCTGCTTCCTCTCCAGCTTTTAATACTGGGTACTACCACTCTCTTAGGCCTCCCCTCATCTTTCTTATCATTCCTAATATATTACCCATAGGACCAGATCTGCCTATTTTCTAACAGAACTCCCTCCAACTTGGTTTCTTTGCTTTTTCCTCCCAACTTCGTCCTTTTTATATTCAATTAGCTTTGGAAAGTTATGGCTTCTTTTGTAATGCTCTTAAAGCTCTATCCGTTTCTTTAATGGCTTTACTGCATTCCTCGGTCCACCACAGGCTTCTGGGAATCGATAAATTTGCTGCTTTTAGTAGTACTTATCTCAACTTTTCATCAGCTTTTTTCTGTATCTTAATTTCGGTCCCTTTCCCTACTTTGCAGCTCACACAAATACTCAAGTTGATCCCATTTTCTTTCACTAAAAATCCACTTAGCTTCTCTTTCCTCTACCCCTTACTTCCCTGTCATGTATTTTGCTAAATATTGGGTATTCATCACTCCTGACTGCTGAGTCTTCCCATAATTCCCACTCACATGTGCCTGCCACCAGTGTAAAGTCTAGTGCTGAACTATTACCTGTGTGCACATCTATCCTTGTCCCTGTCCCATCATTAAGACACACCAAATTACTATCATCCAATTGCTCTATTATCTCCCCATTCAAGCTGTCTTTCCCCTCCTCCCCATTATGTGATATGTGACTGAAATTCCCACATCAAAAAACATCATTTCTAGTCTGTCCTTGAATCTGCCTTAAATTGTTGTTCTGTAGCTTTCTGCAGCAATTACACTAATTTACTATGGTGAACTATCCTTTATTTATCCACATGTCTACTGTTATATATTCTTCCTCTTTTCCCTTTCCCTCCTAAGATCCAGATTTGGTTTCAACCATAGACTGTATAAAAGAAATGGACGTAACATCCGTGACGTCACCCATTGGTTTGTGGACTGCTGCTCGGAAGCCAATAGTTTTAAGATCTAGGCAGCGCCATCTTGAAAATTTCAGGTGCATGCTGGGAAAAATAAAAACATGGATTCTACTTATATGGGCATGAGGCAGGGCCTACGGCAGAGCGGGGAGGTTGCGATAGGTTGAGAGGGCTGGATCTCGAGGACATTGGTCAATCAACCTGTCAATCAGGACGTAGCCACACCCTAATGCATACCCTGCTTTATCGTCAAATATAAAATCAGGGAGGCCAAAATGTCACAAATGAACATCATACTGCATTGAAGAAGGCTTTAAACTAGCGATTGAGACCATAAACACATTTTGAAAACGTTTACTGAGGTTAGAAATCAAGTGAGAAGTTGGTGAATTCTCCATTGACTTGTATTGAGACAGAAGTCCTTTTGACACCAAAACGGTCGCCCCCTGGTGGCCTTTTGATAGAATGCAGTTCTAAGTTACTTCCGCATTGGCTTCATTTCAGAGGGCATTTCAACCATGTTTCTTGCTCACAACCATATTTCTAATACACTTGGTAATTTCTCCCATGCTAGTTTATTTATGCTCAGGTGGTTTGCTGCTGCTTTTACTATTATGTGTGTTCTTTCTGTTTTTATTTTCATTGTAGCATTTATGACTTCTGCCACGATCAAACTGCACTTTACCCTGTTTTGGCTCTTCCTCCTGTCTGTTATGTTGCCTTTCATTTGATTTTCACACTTTTCACCTGTGCCGCTTTCTCTCCTCTGTTCATTAAAAAAAATAAGGTTTTCTATACTGCTTATCCTCTACAGGGTTGCAGGTTTGTGGAGCCAATCTTGGATTAGAGGGAAGGTACACTCTGGACTCAGGTCTAATAACAAAATAGACAAACAAACGGTAACATTCACCTACAGGCAATTTAGAGTCACCAATTAAGTTATGGGCTCTGGTGGGTTTTTATTTCCAAATATTTGACTGAAAATCTTATAGGTTTTATAACATTTTTCCTCACAATCACGTATCCAAGTGCAACTTCAATTTCAAATAATTTACTTTTGCTGTCTTCTCTCATCCTCACTTTAAAGAAATGTAATCTCTGTGCATCCTTAAGTCTCCCTTCTCTCAGAGTTGGCTCAACTGGTATTCTCCAAATGACTTATTCCACCTGCTTCCCTTCTCCACACGACTTGTAATTTTTCATTTTACACTTTCTTACTTCTTTCATCCTACACCTCATCCTTTTTCTCTGCTCTTCATTTCCACATATGGTCTACTGATTCCCATCTCTCAAAACTTTGGCTGTTTTCATTTCACCAACTTTATTATTTTTTTTTAATATCATAGGTAACTTCACTGGGTTCATAAAGTTAACGCCGTTCTTTTCATTAAATCTGAGTATTACCTTAAATTAATTTTCCTCTACTCCCATATCTTGTTTCTCTCTTGTACTTTCTTTCTCCTTACTAATCTCCATACTATCCTCACTCTCAATTCCCTCTGAATCTCCCTGCTCAGGCCCGTTTGCAGCATAGTCATAGTTTTCACTGCTCCGTCGGGTTTCTTAATATCAGCCGGAAAGATCCCTCGCCTCCCATATCTCAATGTCAACCTCAGTTTCCTTTCCAGTTCATCAATTGATTTTCTACTCATGCTCACTTGTAAACTTTTAAGTATAAGCTGCTATGTATATTGTTTAAAAGCTTCTCGATAGCCAAGACTAAAAAAAGACAATGATACATGAGGGAAAACATGGCATACAAGGGGATAGACAATATGGACACCAACTACAATTAAATACAAGGCAAAACTAACTAAACAAAAATCCCCCCATGCCATGGTAGCACATGGTTTGGCCCGAGGAGGTGGCTTCAGCATTTAAGACTCCTCAACCTTAAGCCACACCTTTTGCTCCATCAGGAAGGATGTCACCCAACAACCAAGGTAATTAAAGACTGTGTAAAGTGAATTCAGACACTTTCTTCTAAACACATTATATAGGTCATAAATGTATTTCTACAGTTAGCCAGTTAGATGAGCTACCAGCTGAGTTAGCCACCGAGCTACCAGCTGAGCTAGCCGCCGAGCTAGCAGCAGAAAGCTCTCACATGTAGCATCCATGTTTCAGGTAGAGGTGGTGACTTCAGCAGAGAAAGAGACTGAGTTTTACACAACTTTGAAGCCTAATTTCATATATTTGGCGATTTGTTTTTTTTAATCATTCAAATTTGGCAGGGTGGTTAACAACACACTTTTCTGTGGTATGTCAAACTCAGAACACGTATTATTACTTTACATGGACTTTAAAAACACAAAGCAACCAATGATAAATATAAGGGAACATGTGTGCATATAAACCAATGTAAGGTTAAATGTGTGAATGAATCTTTGTAGGAAAGCAAACTAATGAGGTGGGAGAGTGTGAATTGATTGACTATTGCCATGTGTGGCCATCACAGTGCACTTCATGCATTTGAAACAGAGTCTAGTAATGAGAACATGGAGCAAAGGCCTGCATTCATAAAGCCTATAGATCATTGGTTTGTGAGGATGCCCATAATATCAGTTGCTTGCAATGTGTTTTTTTTAGTAATCCGCTTTAAGTAAAAAACCAAAAACATTTGCTTAAATTACTGCACAGTTGTCAAGGAGAATGCCAAGTTATCTCCCTCCATATGCTGCCTGTTGAAGATGGCACTTTTGCCTATTTATGTACCACTCGCTGAATGACATAATTAATAGTCTGGGCAGGCAGTTGGACTTGCTTCATCTCGTCTCTCTGTAGCTCTGTAAGACAATGGCAAGTTGCAAGAATGAATGTGCACAAAGAGACTTGTGATTATGGATGTGTACATGTATGTGCGTGTAAATGTGATGGTACGAATAATATCTCATCTGTGTGTGTGTGTGTGTGTGTGTGTGTGTGTGTGTGTGTGTACAGGCCTCAGAGGTTCCCCTTGTCATGCATTCTGAAATTTGCCCTGCGGCTGTTCCACTGAACAGCTGCTCTCTCCTCAAAGGCTCTTTCTCGTCTTCTGCTCCCATTCCTCGCAAGACCAATCTCTGTCTCTGTCTGTTTCTCTTTTTTCTCTACACATCTCATTTGGTGTCATTCACTGGTTCATGCACTTGCATCTATTCCATAAAGGAGTCCACATTGACTTGCACCTTGCTACCTCTCAGATCTCATTACACCATACGAACTTGCGTCTATGTTCCAATGACTAATCTCTTTCAACAAAACATTACGCCAGTATCAGGGCTTTTTTCCTGTGTGGTCCTTTTCCTACAACCCTTCATTATACAGGTGTGGGTTCAAGTTACATGACTAAGATATGAGTCAGACTCACGTCATAAATCTGATGCTTTTTGACAAGACTTCAAAAATTAAAACACACTTGTGACTACTTCACTTTGACTTGAAATAACTTGACAGCCTCTCCAAGCCAATTAGCATTCATATTTAAAATGTCTGTTGTAGGTACCTATGATTGATGGATTGGCAACAACAGCCTCGTGTTACTGCTGCTCCAGATGCACCAACCAATGGCCAAACATTTGCATTTTGCTGACTGTAGTGAGTATAGCATGTTCACCATCTTAGTTTAGTTTAGTGTGTTAGCATGCAGACAGTGGCAGCTGAAGATGATGGGAATTCATTCTCAAGGTATTTGGACATGAAACTAATTATTGTACAAAAAATTGACCTGATCATGACGCTTAATGAAAAGTTAAAGGATGACCAAGTGTATTATAATGAATCCCGACGAGAATATGAATGTCAGTCATAAAGACAAAAGTGAACCTCATGGTAGAGCTAGAAGAAAGTCGTAATCTAATACAGTGTCAGGGAACCATGAATGTCTGTACAAAATATTTTACCAATCCATCGAGTACATTTTAAGATATTTCACTGGATCCTGGACTTCTTCGGGTTCATCCTAAATTAATTTAACACCAGTTTAAAAGTCGAATGGCTTACAAATTGAAAATAACCAGCCTAGTCTTTGAATGCATGTAGCATTTTCTACCTTGCAATTTGTGTTTGAATTAGTTCTCAATAAAACACATCAATAGATAAGCTCAGTTATGCATGATTTTTTAATGTATAGTTTTAATAGAATCAATCCTTTGAGGTCCTCTTTCAGTTCTCTATCTCCGTTGTCCCTCTTTTTTTTTGTCTTGGTCTCTTTCATCAGCCACCTTCTACTCCTCCTCCTCCTCCTCCTCACTTTTCAATTAGAGAAGTAATGAAAGTAAAATATGACAATGAGGCATTTTTCAATTTCTGCTGGCCGAATAGTAGCAGGATATTGAATACTGGATGAGAATGAATACTATAAAGAGGAGAAGTGGGCAAGCTAGTAGCTGCTATTTGATGGAAGTGACATGCTATTCTCTCCCTTGTGGATTTTTAATGAGCCTATATTTAGCCTTGCTGGATAGGAGGAATGTTTCTAAAGCATTTTACCCTGAACAGCATTTCTCCTGTCACCTTGGACATTTTTCCCCATCTGCCACATGCAGTTTATACTCAAGTGTCTCATCCTTATCTTGTACCACTCCCTTTATCCATCTCCCCCTCCTTTCAAGAGATTCATTATGACATATCAGGTGTATTAGATGCATTAGTGGAGGGAATGCGGGCCAAATACGCCTGTTTCCAAATAATAACCTGTTTTTTCCATTAGGAACCTCTCATATTTTGAGTGTGCCTTTTTTGTGCCCTCGTAGTGCCACCATCCATATTTTAAATGTCCAGCACAGATTTTTACCAACTGTCTCTGAAAAGAAGGGCAGCAAAATACATGGTGAAAAAAAGACATCTTCTATACTGAAGGGTCCTTGGAGCAAGATTTTTAGGTGGTAGTCTGCCTCAAAATATTTTTTGCAGACAATTTAAGGACACTGGATTAGCCGCTCCTCGATGATATGGCAAAATACCCACAAATCCATGCTCTTAGCCCTTTTTTTTAACCTTTATTTCTTCAGGGGAAATTCACTGAGAGCAGTACTCTTTTCCAGGAACACCCTGATCACATTCACACAGCTCATGACACATTCACATGACTCTATATGGGCTCATTCCTTTTTAATTTACTGATTGAGCTGTTGTTTCAACCTTTTTAAAATGTGTCTTTTAACCATAGACTGTATAAAAGAAATGGACGTAACATCCGTGACGTCACCCATTGGTTTGTGGACTGTTGCTCGGAAGCCAATAGTTTCGAATCTAGGCAGCGCCATCTTGAAAATTTCAGGTGCATGCTGGGAAAAATAAAAACATGGATTCTACTTATATGAGCATGAGGCGGGGCCATGGGTGGAGCGGGGAGGTTGCTATGGTTGCGAGGGCTGGATCTCGAGGACATTGGTCAATCGAGATCCAGCCACGCCCTAATGCATACCCTCAGGACGTAGCCACGCCCTAATGCATACCCTGCTTTATCGTCAAATATAAAATCAGGGAGGCCAAAATGTCACAAATGAACATCATACTGCATTGAAGAAGGCTTTAAACTAGCGATTGAGACCATAAACACATTTTGAAAACGTTTACTGAGGTTAGAAATCAAGTGAGAAGTTGGTGAATTCTCCATTGACTTGTATAGAGACGGAAGTCCTTTTGACACCAAAACGGTCGCCCCCTGGTGGCCTTTTGATAGAATGCAGTTCTAAGTTACTTCCGCATTGGCCTCATTTCAGAGGACCAGAACTCCCCGCCTGCTTTTAACATGATGGCATGTAGGGAAAATGTTTTGTTGTAGTACTACAGTTTGCCACTGGGGAAAATTAAATTGGCAACACACTGGTTGACCTTGCCATGTGGTATCCAGTGAGTATATCATCCGTAACCAATCAGAGAAGCACTATGAGTGTGATATTTGCTATAATGAGCAGCAACTGTGTGTGACAGCTAAGATCGACCAATTTACAAACTTTCCGCCAGTTCTTTAATTTTCTTTCTGCTCATTTCTCTGATCTCAGTCAGACTTTCAGACTTTGTTTCCATCATCCATTTGGTCTATAATCCTTGTAGCCAGTGGCTGGTATCCTCTAAGGTATTAGTATTAAAAGGTCAAAAGGTTTTTAAAAAAATCAGGGAAGAAAGAGGAATACTGCAAAAAGATCTGTCAGCTCATGGAGGCGTGCCATCTAGTTCGGAACCATTCCTCACCTTCAGCTTGGACAGAGCACACACACACACACACACACACACACAAATCCATTACACACATCTGGCAGAGACGTGCTCATTTTCATTTCACTCACTAATGAAATCCACCATTACAGATTTCCCTAACAAGACCTAATCATTTATCACCTCTAACTGGGCTAATTTTCCTTTATCCGTTACTGCACTCTGTTAAGAGCTTGTGGTGGCTGTGAAAAGGCTAAATGAAATTGGAAGGCAGAGCTTGCTGCAGCACCAACCACATTATTTTCACCTTCAGGCTTGTTGGAACTGACCTTCAGTTTTGCTGATACGACTGCATTCTTCATGTTCTTATAAAGTGACATTAAGAAAACAATAGAATGCCATTATTTGACATAATGCTGAATCACTGAAAGCAAATAGCAACTTACAGATTAGCCAAACATGGAGAGAGAAAGGTAGTAACACGATCTATTTTAGTAACACAGTATTATAGAGTAGTTAATCACTTGGGTGTTTTTCACACTTTTCTAGGGTCTGTTTGAAACCGCATCCTTTCCTACTACTCGTACTGACTCTGACGTCATTTGAAGTATGTAGTGTGTTTCAACTGCGTAGTATGTGATTTAGAGTATGTGAGAAGTTCCTGGATGGTTTACTAGATTCTCCAGAAATGCAGAGTATGCATCAAGAGCTGACTACTCACACTCACATTACCCAAGATGCAACGCAACTTCTGAAAAAACCCAAAATGCAAACGTCACAGATCACAAGTTAGCTACAGCGAGGGTATGTTCGCTTCCTATTTTCAAAATAAAAGCACCAATTCTGTCGTTATGGTTTTCTTAATAATAAAAGGCAACGGGTGTTTTATTTTGTGAAAATGACCGGAAGTGCGTTACTCGCTACGGCTAACTCCGAATTCACAGGAACAAAACTTTAAACGTGTTATTTGGACAAATTAGCGTCACATTGTGGATCTAAAGGTCTACTTTACCTTCTTCCTAAAAAGGTTAGAAATGTGGATAAAGTGGTTTATTTACAGAGTTAGAGCTCAAATGAAATCAGCTTCAGCCTGATGATTTCAGCTCGTATATGAACCAAATGCATTGTGGGTTATCGTGTAGTTTACTACAGTGTAAATGGTCTGCTTACTATCTGGTTGTTTAGTGTACATGATGGAAGTATGTAGTAATACTACATACATACATATACATACATATACTACTAGTATATAGTATAGAAGTATATAGTATTTAGTATGCGGTTTCGAACACAGCCTGTTTTGTATTTGAAAATAGAAAATCTTTCCATGATAATTAAACTCATAAATGCTGAAATCAGAATAACATGCTTTAAAGAAAGACCCCCATGGGCATTTATCACATAGCCTGCATTGACCTATGGCAAAGAGTCATGACCTCATCATGGAAAGTGTTGGCACCTAAGATACAAAGGTTCCTCTGGTGCACACACACATACACACGGAAGCTGAAGTGAGTTACAATTGCAGGAAACACACACACACACACACAGAGACACACTCACTGAGGTTGTGGAAAAGAAAGGCAGATGCAAAAAGACTCAAGAGAGAACAAACATGCTGAGGTAGGAAAAGACACAAATGACAAGCACAAGGCTTTTCTCAGCTGTTAAAACCGTTATCCAGCTTTGGTGGGGGATCAGTGCTGTTCCATTAAACTTTAAGTAGAGCTCGCTGTCAGGCAACAGTTCTTTTATCACCTTTGGATACTACATGAACACATCACTTCACGCTGACCATCTTCTCTTTTCCACCCCAGTCCCTTCTTTTTCATCCTTCACTTCCTCTCAGCTCTAACTCTCCTCTGACCTTAAGTTCACTTCTTCCGTTCCTCGCCTCCTTTACTCTAAATGCCTGGTTCTGAATACATGAGAGCTGACTTGTGAAATCTGTATGTCTCAGCATTTCTGAAAAGGTTTCAGTGTCTAGTTATTCATTCTTTTTTTTTGGTTCCTCCTCTTGTATCACACTGAACCTTTTCCTTTTGTTAATTGTAGCCTCTACCACACACCTTTTTTGTGATGTGTCTTTGATAATTTTGTCTGTACTTCTCACCTTTCCTATCACGTGCTTCATGTTTTGTCTCATCTTCAAATATGGATTTTTATATCTCCAGGAATCACTTAACAATTTCTAAGCAAGGGAATGTGGATGAGAAAAAGGATCATGTGCATAAACTAGAGTCAAACATTACAGATTATTGCCCAGACAGGCTTCCACAGTACTACTGTAAATTAGAAAGTTCACATTTTTATTTTAATATACAGTTTATGAGGAAGATCAGCCTGGTTCACTCTGACTAATAACCATTTTGCCACTATTCAGCTCACTGTGGTGGTCTGAATCTAATCTTCCATATAATTTAATTACATTCAATAGCATTCATTATGATGCAGCCTTAACCTACTTTTCTTTCCTTTGCTTAACTCTCTGTACTTTTTCTATCTCTTTCTTTCATAGTTTCTTTTCCTGTTGGCTGAAAGGTGTTCAGGAGTCATCAAGGACAGACGCTGACCTCCTGATTGGAGTGAGAACATGCATGTACGTACACACTGTGCACACAAACACACACCTTTAATCAGGAAAGGGATGGGTTCCTTTAATGATAGATCGTCATGCTGCAATGAACGCATGATGTGTGGGTTAAACTGTGTGTGTGTGTGTGTGTGTGTGTGTCTGTCTATGTGTCCGTGTGTGGGCGTGTGTGTGTGTCTGTCTGTCTGTCTGTCTGTCTGTCTGTCTATGTATGTGTGTTTGTGTGTGTGTGTGTCTGTCTGTCTGTCTGTGTGTCTGTCTGTGTGTGCATGTGTGTGCGTGTGTGTGTGTGAGCATATGATTGTGGATGATAACAGGTGATCAGGAAACAGGGAACTCCAGGAAATTCCTCAGGGCATGGGAGAGAGCAGCAGCAGGAATGTGCACATACATCAAATACATTCAAATTAGCACACACACACACACACACACACACACACACACACCAAGGTATTTATGCAGTTTTCCAGCAAAAAAACACACACATTTAACCATAGAAATAAGTAGAACAGTAATTGTAAATGTAAAGCCTGATGCAACCTGTATTTGTCAATTTACTCAGTGTGATTATGTAGAGTGTGAGCAGTGTGTTCAGTTTCAAAGAGCAAAAAACCTCTCCTCCTAAAAGGGGGAAATAAAATGAAGAATTGTAACTACTGAGTAAAAACTGCCTCGACCAAAATGTCCTCATGAGTATGAACAGAAGTGATCTTCAATGGACATTAACAGCTACAAACCCCAATCTCCAAAGCTTATGTGGTGAAGGATGCTAGTCAGTCACATTTTCAATTCAAGCTAGAGGCAGAGTTAGTACTTTGATTTTCTGGTAAGTTTGGAAATCAACAGAGAGTTACTTCTTGTTTTCACAGTAGTTGGGAGCTATAGTCCGTTAGCTATTTGTGGCCAAACACAAACAGTTATCAGTGTGTGCTCAAAAATCCTCTTTGGATCTAAATGCTGCTTGCTTTGTTATCTTGGCAAGAGAGAGAGCACGATCCTCCAACTCTGAAAAAAGCCACAAGGTGCCCCTCTTATACACCACCGCTCATGTGAAGTGCAAGAGAGGCAAGATTTTGTTGATATGCAGTATCAACAAAATCAATTATTTGTGCAATTTATATTGTTGTTTTTAGTTCATTGCACCCCTAAGTGACTTTAAAGGACAAAGAGAAAGGAGTCGATCCTTCACTGCAAAGGATAAAGGACTGCAAACAGCAAATCACAATTTTAAAGTATAAAAAGAAGAAGAAAATGCATTGAACACGCTTGTCAGGACTGAGAGAAACACACAATGCAGTTTGATGAATAACTCTAAATTTAAACCTCCAGACGCTTGTAGATTTCATGTGGGTTGTTACAGTTAACTGAGGACTCTCACTTTAAAAGGAGAGTTGTTCCTACTCAATCAAAATAAACAGCTCTATCTCAAAAACAGAAAGAAATTGACAAAAGTTGTTTTCATTTTAAGAAACACATCTTCCTCTTTAATTTGGTACCAACACCTGGCATGCTTTGCAGAAAAAATCAAAACCTGCACTCTCTTGTAAAGCCACCTTTCCTCAAGATGTAATTTATTGGCGCTTTTCCACTACAAAGTTCCAGCACTGCTCGGCTCGACTCGGCTCGACTTGTTTCCAGGAACGACCTTTTCCATTACAAAAAGGTACCTACTCAACGTGGACGGGGTCGTCATAGCAACGTGACGCGAAACTGCCGTGACTTCTTTTATACGTGACACAAACACAAACAATGGAGGACATGGAGACAGTGGTGTACTTGCTGCTGTATGAGGCTTTCTGTCACACACAAAGCAAGAAAACTGAGCCGTATGGCTGTAACGCTGTTGCCGGTATTTAAAAATGCCGGGTTTGATTCTTGTGTGGGACGGCTCATGACTCTTCCAGCGACAACTCTTCTGACCAATCAGCGGCCGGCAGTCTATTGACGTCAATTTTAGTATCGGCTCGGCTCGCTTGGAACCTCAGCAGAGCAGGTACTAAAAAAAGTAGCAGGTACCAGGTACTATCCCTAGTGGAAACGCAAAAAAAAAAGTCGAGTCGAGTCGTGCTGGAACTGTGTAGTGGAAAAGCGCCTTATCAGTTTCAACAGTATGAAACATGACAATTTAACCTCACAATGTATATTATCTTCCTCTCACACACATATTTTTTGGAAGAAACAGGATTGTAAAAGTTACTTAACTGTACACTCAGTTACAGAAAGTAAATCAGCAAATGAAAGCCTTTAGTAACATCTTTGTTAGTTTTACTTCGGTCTACATAATATGAGAGAAATAAATGTAATGATGCCATGGATTTTAAAATAACTCCACAATCTTTCCCTCCATCTGCTTCCGTCTGTCAACAAATCATCGCCTATAATTGCTATTTTGACTAAGGTGTACATGAAATCAATATATAATTATGCCAAACAATCAAAACACTTAATAATAAATGCATCCGAGACGAGTCTACCTAAAAGAAAAGAAAGTTACCTCGGGGTCAAACAACATTATGTGATCTATAAAATGTCTGTGTCGCCTCCTGAGTCAACATTCAGTCTAACAACAAAACAGATCCTTCACTGGATAATGCTCGGCTATCAAAATACAAGAGAAAAATGTCCCACACCTCAACCAACAGTGTAGAACAGACAACAATAGTCGTCAAGGTAAAATAGGAGGGAAAAATTGCTGAATTTATATGGAGGAAAAATCAGTGCAACATTTAGGTCCTGCTGTTTACTGACGGTGATTACGTGAAGAAACCCTGACCTCACAGTGTATTTGTTGCTTTCTACTTTGAATGGTGGGTCAGGATCTCTCTCACAACACAATCTTACAGCGTCCACAACCAAGGCCGTAGCCAGGATTTTTCAAATACCGAGGTCAAAAAGAACATCATGATGTGCATTTCTCAGTCTTGGTGACTCTTGTGGTCCAGTTCTTTCTCATCACTTCCAATTTTGAAACTTGAATCAACTCCTATTTCAGTATTATACAACTTCCATGGTTGTATATTTAAAAATTATAACTGCAATATATTATTTTCTGTGTTTGTTCTTAAAATGTGGAATGGAGAACGGCCTGCTGGGAAAGGGAGCAAAGAGCTCATCCAATGAATGAACAGTTTTTTTCAAAATCGGGTCAAGTCTAGTTCACAAATGTAGACAACACATATTTCTGGTGATTTTTAAGTCGCAGTTCAACATCTACTGCAGTGAATATTTTTTATGGAAGTGAGCACTATATAACTGCGACTTAAAAATCTCCAGTAATATGCCGCTTATATATTTGTGAATTTGTGACGAATCTGCTAACGGAAGTGCAAAACAGCTGGAGCTGTGCAGTAAGGAAACCAGGCCAAAATGTCACAAATGAACATCATACTGCATTGAAGAAGGCTTTAAACTAGCGATTGAGACCATAAACACATTTTGAAAACGTTTACTGAGGTTAGAAATCAAGTGAGAAGTTGGTGAATTCTCCATTGACTTGTATAGAGACGGTCGCCCCCTGGTGGCCTTTTGATAGAATGCAGTTCTAAGGAACTCCCCGCCTGGATTAAACTCAAACGCTAAAATGTCTTCCTCTCACAATTGATCAAAAACGGATCAAATTGATGAAGTGTGCCATTCCTCTATGTTCTTCCTCGTTGATAGAGGGAAGAAAAACTGCACAGGTGGAGAATGAGTGTGTTAAACAAATAGGCTAGTAACACAGAAACCTTTATTGTCTTTGACATAAAACGATACAAAGGAAGAAAAAGGTCAAAATAAAAATGTTCACCAAAACAACACACACAGAACGGGCACTCCTTTATTTTTAAAAGAAAATTGTTTCAAGAAGAAGTAACGCTAGATAAAAATCAAACCACTGCATTTCAACAGCCTACTTTGATTTTAATGATAGTACCATTATTATATATGTTCTTACGGCAGCACTGTGATCTCATTCAGATCAAATGACCGCAATGACAGCAGTGACAGTGTTGCACATACAATCACGAAGATAGAATGATGTATTGGGAAAGTAAGGTGTGAAAGTAGGGTTGGGATGCTGAACTTACATGCTGTCTGCAAGATGGGGAGAATACTGATGAGACTGAAATAAATGGTGTGTGAAAAGGGAGATAAATGGTATGAGAAAGTTAATAACAGGCATTGTCGTTCCTCAGCTCTGAGCAGAGGGAAGAGTAGAGAATAGAGAGGAGAAGGGGGGAAAAAAGAGTTGAAATATGCCTTTCCTCTCAGGTCTTCCTTGTTGATGGAGGGAAGACAAATTAGACGGGTGGAGAATGAGTGTTAAACAAATAGGCTTTGACATAAAATGATACAAAGGAAGAAAAAGGCCAAAATAATAATGTTCACAAAAACTGCAATGCAAGATCACAACAACAAATACAATCAGAAAGCGAGAACTGTCACCTCCTGTCTGTTGTTTCTGTTGTGTTTTAGGTCATGTCTTATTTTGAAAGAGATGTTGTCCATGTGTGTGTAGTTCGCTTTACTTCCTGTGTTTTCCCGCCTTAGTTGATTTCCTCATGTGTTTCACCCATAGACTGTATAAAAGAAATGGACGTAACATCCGTGACGTCACCCATTGGTTTGTGGACTGCTGCTCGGAAGCCAATAGTTTCGAATCTAGGCAGCGCCATCTTGAAAATTTCAGGTGCATGCTGGGAAAAATAAAAACATGGATTCTACTTATATGGGCATGAGGCGGGGCCACGGGCGGAGCGGGGAGGTTGCGAGGGCTGGATTTTGAGGACATTGTGCAATCAACCTGTCAATCAGGACGTAGCCACGCCCTAATGATACCCTGCTTTATCGTCACATATAAAATCAGGGAGGCCAAAATTTCACAAATGATCATCATACTGCATTGAAGAAGGCTTTAAACTAGTGAACGTTTACTGAGGTTAGAAATCAAGTGAGAAGTTGGTGAATTCTCCATTGACTTGTATAGAGACGGAAGTCCTTTTGACACCAAAACGGTCGCCCCCTGGTGGCCTTTTGATAGAATACAGTTCTAAGTTACTTCTGCATTGGCCTCATTTCAGAGGACCGGAACTCCCCACCTGGTTTTACCTGTGTATTGTTTCACTAACCTGTGTCCTGATTGCAATCCATGTCTATATACGTTTTAGTTTTCAGTTCAGTCAATGTCCAAATCTCTGTGGTACTTGCCTTTATTTCCCTTTGTGCTCATTTTCCCCCCAGTGTTGATTTGAAAGCATTTTATTTTGTACGTGTTTTGGTCTTGCCTGTTTGGTTAAGTTTAAATAAAGACCTATTCCTCAGTTCTGGGCAGCTGCTCCCGCTCTATTCCCCATTCCTGACAAGAACAGACAAGACAAAAAAATAAAAGCAACAACTGTCAAGACAAAGAAATAATATGGTAATGAACAAATGTGTACTTTGTCTTACCCATATCTGAGGATCTGTCCATAGCAGGAATGTTCATATATGCCCACTACCTATTTAAAGTGAACCTTGGTTGCATAGTTAAGAAATTAACACAGTAAAATGCTGCTAAATGTTCAGAGACATGACATTTAAAGAGCATGCACATTTTCAGGTCTCTGTTTTTAATCTGGGTCTCCATTGAGATGAGATTAACAGTTCAAATAAATCATACTGGCTCCTTCTGCAGCCCCTCCGTCCAGCCTTTGTCTGAAACATGTTGTTTTAGCTCTCTTCTGAAGAGCCCACTCTGCTCAGAAGATGCCCCTTGGCAGTCTTCCACTAGGCCCAGAGGCTATGTCAACATACTATAATAATAGGATTTCACCTCTTTTTCCTGTTCTTAACTCGAAATATCAACTTCCCAAATACATTCATACATGTTTGAGCCAGAATCTGATCTGAAATACGAGAGCGGACAACATAAACAACCTGTGGAAACAACCATAGCAACCACAGAATGGACGGCCACTTAATGGGCATGCACAATGAGCTGACATCATTTTCATCTCATTGACAAGGTAGAAAAATCTATCACAAAACAAAGCATTCAGAGAAGGTTGAAAGAAGGGCTTTTGACTTGCAGGGAGCATTGCAACCTATTTTAACCAAACGTTTTGGAAATACTAACTAGCCTACTAAATGTAGACATAGATAATAACCTGAGCAACTATTGTGTCGGATTGCGTTACATGTGCAATACCAATACGTCATATCAACAAAGCACATATCTATCTGATGTGTGCTCAAGATCAGAATAGAGCACACATCAGTCAAATAAAAGATGGGAGAGCACCTACTGCCCTATGTTTGTCCTTTTTAAAGAGAAAACCTGTTTTACATTGTGATATTTAGATTTTTCTTTACTGGAAATGACATACAATATAGCAAATGGATACATTCTTCAACTTTCAGCTCCCTGGTGATCTCCCTCCATCCAGTTACCACCTCATTCACATTTCTGGAGTGGAATAAGGAGGTATTATAGAGATAACTTCTTAAACTGACTAAATGAATCAGCTGTTTGTCATCCATGATGCGATTTCAACATAAGCGACAGGAGGTAAATAGAAACAGGGCGTCTGACAAAAGTTCAGCTCAAAGTGGTACATCAGATTGAGCTGCGCAGCATCCAATCACTCATCCAATCTAGTTAGGACACTCCAATAGAAAACAAAGCAATCAAACTGATTTTGTTACTGAGGAAGGCTTATATTGCATTTAGTCAGGACAGAGTGTAAGATTTATTTGTCCCTTATTAGTTTGTTTTGTATTATGAAATCGTTGCTATCGTTCTGGCTACTGACAGTCGTTGTGTATAGCTCACTGGTATTGTTAATTGACTGAAAATGACAGCTGAATATGTATGCCAAGAAGCATGTCATCAGCTGAAAAAAAAAAGATGAGAAAGATATTCCCAAACCTGCTCTAGCTGTCACAAACTCAGACAACAAGAGTGAAAAAATTAGTACACATAGGAGCAGAGGAGCATGAGAAGATAGCCATGGGTGCATAAAACACATGATGTGACATATACAACGTGTGATGGCACACATATGTTCGTTCTCTGACAACCTCCTCTGAGAGAGAGAGTGAGTGAGAGTGAGAGAGAGTGAGAGAGAGAGAGAGGAAAAAGGTGGCTAAGAGGCAAGGGAGAGGCTGACGCTGAGGGAGGCAATTAGTGTGAGAGAGCAGAGAAGTATGAGAGTGAAAGATCAATAGTGACACCGGTGAAGAGGAGACAGAATGTAAGTGAGGGGATATTTTATTTTTTTTATTTTTTTTGGAGAGAGAGAGAGATGAAAGTAGGAGGTCACAGAACAAAACCGTAAACAACTAACTAGTAGAAAATAAATGAGAATGGACAGAATATTACTAAAAGCAATCCATTTCAACAGCACCATGAATATTTTAACACAAAGCTGACTGAATGTTATAAGCCACACAGAAGCAGAGTTTATTCCAGGACTGTGTTGGATCAAATTACAGTTAGATATAGGTGTGCCTAATAAACTGGCATCTCTATTACCCCTTTTCCACCGAGCTGGAGCTGGAGCTGGAGCTGGAGCTGGTGCTGGTTCAGAACCACAGCCTGACTAAGCACCGGTTCTTTGCTTTTCCACTGCCAAAGCTCCAGCCCGGACCCTCAGAACGGAGCCAGAGCAAGCACCAACTCTTTGCTAGTTTAAAGCAAGAACTGATTATGTCAGCGGACTGGGGGGCGGGGCTGACATTTATTAGCCGGCTAGCGGGGTTAACGTTTATTAGCAGACTAGCGTGGCATTTACAGAGGGTTAAAGATTTATTGATTAAAAGTAATATTTTTATCATTTTTTTTGCCAGAGCTGTCGTCTTCTTCTTCTTCGTCATCGTCTCTGGCAGGCTAGATGCCTTGCACCATGTTGCTGCCTCTCACTGGTGAATCATGGAAGTGCTTCAAAGGCACGCGCTGGCTACGTTATACAGTGGATTAGCACCAACTGAGCACTGGCTGTAGCACTAGCTCCGAACCATCACTGGCTCCAGCTCAGTGGAGACATGCTCCGGTTTTATGAGTTGGTGGATTTTTCAGTGATGAAAGGTATTTTTTATTTTACATAAAATTTTTACGTGTGTGTATGTATGCCTGTGTTCAGAGGCTCTTCCACACTGCTATATGGCCATCGTGCTGCAATACTTCAACACCTCTGGGTTAACATCTTAGAGAGAGGATGAGAGAGTGATATAGTGACATAACGAGCGGTTTTAAAAAGAGCTGCTGCAATAATAAGAGCTAAAGAGGGGACAGGACGGGACAGAGAGAGTATTTTGAAGATGAATGAGTGACTGACATTTAAGGAGGAAGAGTGGCCTGTATACACACAAACACACACACAATAATTATTTTTTGCCTTTTCTATTCAAACAAAATTAATTCAAATCAATCTTTAATACTGTAAAAAGCAACACAGCTTTTGCAAGGGTTAAATTTGCACACACAAAGACCGCAAAATGAACAAAAGACAACAAGAGTGCGGGAAGATGAACTGTAAGCCACAACAATGCCAAAAGGAAACAAGAGGAACAAACTGAAAATTTCATTTTCACTGAGAAGAAATGTAATGGGACACTGACAAAAGGAGGATGAGACAAGAGGCAGAGAAAGAAAGTGGGTGACAAAAGCGTTGAATGGAAAGATCAAAAATGATAGAAAGCAAGAAGAGTAAAGCTCAAGAGGGAGGAAAAATGTGACAGATGAAAAGATGCAAACGCTCTGCACCTTGACAAAGTCAGACTTGCATGAAAAAGATGAGAGATCCAGTGAAGCAGAGTGTGTTAGCAGCCACACACAGATGGCTGTGCTTTGGGTGCTTTTTGATTGTGTTATTTTGGGCTTCAAATGAAGTTGTATTGAAAGCGTATTATTGTAACAGCAGGTGAAGTCAAAGGATTAATTCATTGTGTGCTCTTGGTTTTATTGATTTTTTTCCATTATCATCAATAATTATTGGAGGAACCAGAGTGTGTGCTGTGCATTGTTTATGCTCTTTGGCCTCACTAATGAATGCCTTAAAAGCAATGTGAATTAAATTCAACTGTTGCACTCACAGGAGTCATCGGCTAATATTTCACATGAAAATAAGCCACATTATGTAAAGAGAGAACCTGCAAAGATTAGTTTTATAAGCCTGAAGAGATCAAATAATGTCACTGATGCTTGTATGGTAATTTTCTCTGTGCAGTAAGGTTAATTTAAGGTTAGTTTAATTAAATTTTGCCTTACAGAGAAAGTGCAATCCCCAAAAACGGCTTCAACAAGGAGACATGACATCAAGTGAAAGCACACGACTTTCCTCTCTCAATCACTATGGTTGCAGATAAAAATACACAATAGAAGACATGCTATTGTGGACAAAAGGAAGCAGATATGATGATTGGCGAAATCAAAGGGAAAGTTACAATTAGTGGGAGGTGTGGAAGAGGTAATGAAAAGGAGATCTAAAGAAAAAGAGATGAATGAAAGATGAGCTATGGAACATGGGGAGGAGGTTAATAGAGGATGCTGAAGTTCAAGGTAGTAGAATAAAATAAAAAGGTGTATGTCTCATCATAGAAGAGGAAATTGTAAAGAAAAAAGCTCAAATATTTTGAAAACATAAATCTTGAAAGCCTGCAGGGAAAGAAAAGCTTGCCTTTGACATGATTCATAAAAGGAAGAATCATTTTACAAATAGAAAAACAGAAAAAGGTTCGTGATTGAAATTGCACTTACATATTCTCTCACACACGGGCCGACCAGATGTAACAGATGTATTTCCTTATGTGGTCATTCCACAACATCACTTGATCAGCAGAGGAAAAAAAAAAGAAAAGAAATGAAAATGCAATTTGATGTAATCTACATTCTACAGTTGTAGCATATTAAAATGTCTGTGGTGTACGCTCCTTCAGGCTGATAACACATTTGACTGCAGCAGTCGTTGGGACAATCTGTGGCATTGCATAGTAAACTACCTGACTCTTTACCACAAAAACGAGGCAGAAGCTAAAGCAGCGGGGTTCAATAAAAAGAGGTATTTTTTCCTGGACAGTGAAAATACCACACAGCACCGCGGTGTGACAGGCTATTATACAAAAATAATAAACACTTGATATAGCTGAAAAAGTCAGTCAGTAATGAAGATATAGATGTTCTGCAGCAGTGTTCCTCAAATATAAATCTTAAAGGTCCACAAAAAATGTTTTCAATGAGTCAAAGGTCCGTTTATTAGTCGGTCAAGCCACAACAAATCAATGTATCCACCACCAAAAAAATGTGGGTCGCGCTGTAACTGCGCTTGCCCTACAAGTCACAGCCTATCAGTGCATTGTTGGCATGGAGACCAAAATACACACGGTGAAGGACTGGAGTCACACATCCATACCAGCCATAAAACGGATAATTCCGACTCGCACAAACACTCGCATTTAATAATAATATTTTATGCAAGATTTTTCTTTTTTTAAGATTAGACCAGGGTCCGCAGATGGTTGTCCCGCGGTCTGGACACGGACCGGAGTCCACTGTTTGAGGATCCCTGTTCTACAGTATATGTGGGTCATGAGTCTGCTGTTCTGTGTTATTTTAAATGCATTTATTTGTCTGTTCTTTTAATTCAAACATCTGTGAGAGAGTGTGTTCACTAGGCCCAGACGGCTCTCTTTCAAACTCTAAAATCCGAACTACAGTTCAGTAATCAGTCACTTTACATGAACTCACTACAATTGGATTATCATTCATTACTCCAGTAACACAGTGTCAATCTGCTACATCTGAGTTACTGTCAATGGTGATCAAAATTGACAATGAAAAAGCCAAAAGGAGTTAAAACGTTATGCAAAGTCAACAGTTTGACATAAAGCTGATATCTGGCTTTATGTTCTGTAAAGGAGTAGATTTGTTACATGAATGTAGAACTATACATTGATTATTACATAAAAACCCTGGTGATACTGTAGAGGCGGTACTCTGATACTCTCTGAAATATCCAACGCACTGGTGTGACAGCCATGATTTATGTGCCGATGAGAAAGTTGAAAATGATATGAATTAGATAAAAAGGCAATTCCATCTTCTTCCAAAATGTCAAACATTTGTGCTGTAATTTCTTCAGCAAACTGCAAACACACTTAAACCTTCAGTGTTGAATTTTTACAGATTAATGAGTCTGTTAATATTCAAGCCCTTAACAAACGAGTTCACACTATGCAGATAAAGTCTATCACCACCAGATAAATCTCTCTGTATTTCACAGTATATATAGAGGGTTGGGTTTGACATTCCCACAGTATGCAGGCTGTTCTCTTCCTCTAGTCGTATAATATCATACGAAAAGTTGTGCTCTACTTTTTGTACGAGATCTGGACTCTCCAAGGCCAAAACAATAAACAAAAACTCCACACCAACTAGAAAATAATGGATCACTAGTGAAATAAACACAATGCCTGGCTCCCTCACTGACCACGAAACAGGAGAATAAAAGGTCTGCACCAGTAACTACACGAGACAGAACAGCCGTCAAAATGTCAGATAGCAGCAGGCTCTAACCCTCAGCGGCAACACCAGCAAAACCAGCCCATCATGCAGCTCTGTGGCGAAAAGGCCAGAAGCTCTGGTCCTGAGGAGATTATATAGTGCCACTGACGAGATGGGAGTCAGGTGTGATGTCTTGCAGCAGGAAGAAGGGGAATGGACCAAACCTGAAACAGACAGCTCAGAGAGAAGGAGAGTAATGTCAGAGGACGTAACACATAGGAATTTAAAGACAAGTAATTAGAGCGTGAGGTTCCTGCACAACCAAATGTCACAGCAAATTTTTATCTATTTTTTCATGTCCACCAATCCACAAATATTATTTAGTACTTAAATATAAACGCTATATTATTCAACATTTAGGGCGCTTTCACACCACTAGTTCGATTATTTGGTCCGCACCACGCAGTAAAATTGTTACTATATAGCATACCGACTGCAAACGAATGAAGATTGGGCCGATTGACGTTCCCTCATCTTAATAATAATAATAATAATAATAATAATACATTTTATTTATAACACGCTTTTACAAGTGCTCAAAGATGCTTACAGAGAACACCAAAAATATGGAACAAAGTAAAAAAGACATAAAATGACAGAACAAACAATGTAGAAGGTTAAAAAGACATAAAATGGAAAGAGGATAAAAGAACAGTTTACAGGTTAAAAGCCAGTTTAAAAAGGTGTGTTTTTAGGAGTGATTTGAAGGTATGGGGTCTGTACAGTCTCTGAGGGGTTTGGGGAGTGAATTCTAGAGAGTGGGGCCGGCAGCGGAGAAGGCTCTGTCCCCCCAAGTTCGGTGTTTCTTCCGGTGGGTCGGCATTTGGTGCGGAGTGAAGCGGACCGAGACCATCTCTTTTTGGAGGTCTCGGTCTGCTTGATGCTTTTACACCATTGAAAACGAACCGAACTAAGAGCTTTTGGTCCGAATGGACTGTTTAGTGCACACCAACTGCTGTTGGTGTGAAAGTGCCCTTAACCGGGAGATTTAAATTCACTGACAAGAAAGTGTCCTGGTTAACTCAATGAAATGCTTTGTGAATGTTATGACCATCATTTTGAATTATTTCACCTTCAATTGTGAGGAATAAGTTTTTGTTTTTGCTCTTTTGGACGATAGCGGGATCGGCTACGTTAGCCTACCCATGATCCTCAGCGACCGTTTCTTGATGTGAGGAATAAAAAGAGTAAAACCATTTGTGTCTCAAATCTTCTGGTCATAGTTGTCTACAGCCTCTGCAGTTTATTGAAAAGAGGATGAAACAAAGTCTTAGATATTCACACCCAATATCACCCAGTGTTCAACCAGAAATCAACGTTTAAACTAAGTCGGTGCTCACTGGGATTGCTTTAACTGCCAGAAGGGGGAGACAAAAGCCCCGCACTCCAGCTTTACACTTGGCTTTGCCTTTCAGTTCCTATAGTAACAATATAACAGTCCTCTCACCACATTTTCATTAGATAAATTCAGCTTTAGGCTTTAATATACTGCAATAAATTAAAAGATAAGGCAGGTATTTTTACAGGGTATGTATTCTGAGTCAAATAATCCGAGTAAATTAAAGAGATGCACATTTTTAATAGTAAAAGATGGGAGGCACAAAAGTAACATTTATTTGTTATCTTAAGAATGAAAAATTAAAAAAACAAACAAAACACTGGAAATTATAAATGTTGGACACGACTTATGTCCAGCAGAGCAGTAGCAAGTCAGAAAGGAGGTGAAGGCTGAGTGTTTTTATCGGTATGTAGCACATAAAACCTTAATGTGGGAGACGGGAGTGTCTCTTCTTCTGCACTGGGAGGTGAAAATTGAATGAGAGTGAATGAGCCCAGTGGAAATCCCATCTGAGATACTAACGTCTTTGCACTTATTAATTAGCTGAGATATTTATATCAGTGTAAGCTGCAGGGAGGGAAAACATGAACAATCCTGCAAGCGGATAGAAATGTATACACAAACACACACACATACATACAGTACACATAAGCACTATGGGAGGGCAGGAAACAACCTTATCTTGTACAATACAATATTCAACACCTAGAGTAACAGCGATAAGGTGGGCTGGAAGAGGAAGAAAGGCAGGAAAGAGAAGTTGTAACAATGAAGGGCAATACAGTATGTGGATTGATTATAAGTGTTTCTTGTCCGTATGAACCAGGGGTGGATTGGCCATAGGGAGTACCGGGACTTTTCCCGGTGGGCCGGTCAATAATGGGCCGGTGGCTGCCGTTTTAATATATTTTTTTATTTGTTTATTTAGTTTTTGCTGCGCCTTGCCATGGTTACTCTCCCGGCCCAGGGGCAGAGACATGCACCGGCCCACAGAGCTCCGCTGCAGCCTGCAGACACAGCAGAGGCCCATTGGCTTGTCTGTCTAAAGAATACCTGGCCCAGTGGCCCTATGATAGGCTACAGGGGCCCAGGAGTCCCACCCACGCTGGTTCTTGACACCCCCAACCCCCCCTCGTCCAATCACCTTTGATGACATGCAATCAGATGAGAGATAGTGAGAGATACTACTACAACAAAATGGACAATGCGGCTAAAAAGCGAAAAGGCGGAGCGGAAAAACAAAGAGATAAAAAAAAGAAAAGCTCTAGCAACCGACGCTGCTACGAGCAAAACAAATTCAGAAATGTTTGCTGCGGGGGCCAGCGTGGCCGGAGCGGCTTCAGGAGTGGGTCCCTCTCAGCAGCAGGTGTCGGACAGTGAGTCAAGTGAGGCTCCCGCTGCCATGGTGTTGGTGCAGGAGCAGGAGGTTGAGGAAGACTCTCCACCATGTGGAAGTGGTGATACAGTCTTAAGCAGGTGTGTGTCTGCAGCATGGTGTGGATAAACACTCATTAAAGGTTCAGAACAGTTACTACCTGTCTATGAACTTTACTTAACATAATAAATAGCAAACTCTGCATAGTGTGGTTACAACTAGGCCTAAATCTAGTTATCTAAAGTATTGGAAAACAATCATATTCATATACTGTCCTGATTAATTGATTAGTTGCTTTTAATAACCACTATTTTCATCAAAGGATGCCACACTATTACAAATCTACAAGTTTACAACTCACATGTTGCAATGTGATGTGGTTTGAGCATGTAGAACTGCTATTTTCATAATTTTTGATAATTTCTACCTATAATGACATCCGCCAAATCAGGTCACCAGAGTTAAAGTGTTTTAAGTGTCAACATGCACCTTTCTTTGTGCCTATAGTCTAATATGTTCATGATGGACATTGATCTAACATAACATATATGTAGCCGATGATACTTTACATATTTTTTTCAGTCAGTGTTTATGGTTTATTGCCCATTCAGTTTCACATTATACAGTTAAAACTAATTCAAGCCTATTCAAGCCTCCAGAATATAAGGGGTATTGTTCAGTATACTACTGTTATTAAGGGCTTGTGTGTTTAAATGTACATCAACGTGAGTTGGCACAGTATCTGAGCATGGATGGATTGTAGTGGGCCGGTCTGGACCAAAAAGTCCAGGGCTGAATTTTTGTCCCAGTCCAGGCCTGGTATGAACTGATCTTTAAAGGAATATTACACTCAAATTATATCACCAGGGGTAGCTTTAAAAGGTCTGATGTTTGCTCCATCATGGAAGAGGACGGCTGTCAGTTTTGTTGTTTTGTTGTTTTATGTTCAAGTGACAAAGCTCTGTCGTAATAAGTAGGACTCTCATCTGTTGGTAGCAATTGGTGGAAACAATGTGATGTAATTATAAAGCATCAAGGTCCACATAGGGAGACTATTGGGGTCAACAAAACATCAGATTTTAAATATAAGAAACTGCTGTTCATTTCTCATTTTCAGCTGCAAGTCAACATGTTGTTTTTTTTTCCAACCATGACCACAATCGCCCCTGAACTTAAACCATGTTGTTTTTTATTATAACCATGACGATGAGGGTTTATTTATCTTAATAAATAGCTTTGACCAAAACCCCAAAACCATGATCTTTCTCTAAACCTAACCAAGTTGTTTTTGCGCCATAATCTAGTCAAACCTTAACCACAGCATTGCCACATGCACATGAGCTTAGATCTTAAAGTCCAACTGAAATCACATCATCCCTTTTTCAGTCAAAAATAAAGTCAACATGCTTTTTAAATAAACTGTTAACTTTTTATATTTATAAGAAAAGAAAAGAGGTCTTTAAGGAAATACCAGCTGGCTCGAGGGTTATGTCCGATTGACAGCTGCTGGCAGGCCGAGCATCAGTGTTACACGATGTGCAATAACTAAAAATCAGTTCAGACAGTTTGTTCTCAGCAGGGATTTTTAAAGAGTAAGAACCACAGCAGCATCTCAACAGAACAAAGAAACATTTTCAGTTACGTTTACATGCTGTTTAATGTGCTGCAGCTGAGCAGTTAATTAGCAATCTAGCTCTCTCAACATGCTCAGGTGAAGGACAAGATGTGTGTTCGTGTTTGTCAGTTAGATAAAGAAAGGTACTTCAGCAGGAAAGAGTCTATAGTTCTTGTGTTGTGTAGCAAGCTGCTATCTGGCTCACTGTGACTGTCTATTCTGATCAAACACGGACATTACTGTTTTATACAAAGATTTGATTAGCTGTATGAAAAGAAGCTCTAAATCTATGTAGATGTTAAGTAGTTAACCAACAGTCAAATTAATAGAAAATTAAGGGGTGTCATTATGAAATCAAAAGCTATAAAATATATATTTATTTATGTTTCTAGTTTTTTTTTCTAAAAGGAGAATACAGGAAGTGATTTTATAGTGCAAATAGTACAGCTGTAGAAGACAAAAAGAAAGAAAGAAAATGCACTTTTATTTTTGGACTTTCTCAAACCACTCACCACTGCACCATAATCCACTAAGAAAATAAATAGCAGCAAGAGACTTTGCAACCAAGACAACCAAGAAGAGAACTAGTAGTTACTGTGACTAAGTGAGCCTAATCTCTGATCATAACACTGTTGAGTGGAGCCTCCTTTCTCAGAAAAAGTGAGCAAATGTAGAAAAGTTGTACAGTATATCCACCTAAACCTTTTACAAGGTTGTAATGATGATTCGCCAGAAGTACTTAAAGGTGAACATATTTAGTACTTACCATAAAGCAATAAAATAGTGCATGATCAAAGCTTCAAGCTAGAAGGAGAGGCAGCAGCATGCACAGAGACTTTCACAGTCAAGACAAAAACTCCCTGAGCACACCGGTGACAAATGTATACCAATGTATGTGACCAGGCGGGGAGTTCTGGTCCTCTGACATGAAGCCAACACGGAAGTAACTTAGAACTGCATTCTATTAAAAGGCCACCAGGGGGCGACCGAACTTCTCACTTGATTTCTAACTTCAGTGAACGTTTTCAAAATGTGTTTATGGTCTCAATCGCTAGTTTGAAGCCTTCTTCGATGCAGTATGATGTTCAATTGTGAAGTTTTGGCCTCCCTGATTTTATATTTGACGATAAAGCAGGGTATGCATTAGGGCGTGGCTACGTCCTGATTGACAGGTTGATGTCCTGGAGATCCACCCCTCACAACCATAGCAACCTCCCCGCTCCACCCATGGCCCCGCCTCATGCCCATATAAGTAGAATCCGTGTTTTTATTTTTCCCAGCATGCACCTGAAATTTTCAAGATGGCGCTGCCTAGATTCGAAACTATTGGCTTCCGAGCAGCAGTCCACAAACCAATGGGTGACGTCACGGATGTTACGTTCATTTCTTCTATACAGTCTATGGGTTAAACCCATTTAATCCATGTTAGCCACCACAATGGCATCTAAGGCATACCATATGTTTGTACATTTTTTGTTTCTCTATTCTCAGTCATATTTCTTAAATGTTGCAATACCCACTTCTAAACTCTTGGATTTCAATCATCAATCATTCTCCACATCTTTGCTTTCCTTGCAGCCAAATTTCTCATACCTATTCTCTGCTCCCATAAATGCCACCCTGTTTAAAAATGATGTAATTACTATTGCAGCAGTCTGCAAAGTTGTTATTTATAATGGACAGATTGGGTTATACATACTTTTAATGCTTGTCTTTGTTTTTTTGCATGGTAAAACTGAGGATTTATTTACAGTTAGCGTTATCACAGATGATCTAAACAGCTATTAAAAGAACAGTTGAGCATTTTATTGGTTTATTTGCCATGTTAAGCAAATACTGCATTAAAAACATTCTGATTCAAATATTCAAATCAAGTCAGAAAAAAAACATAATTATGATCGTAATTCAGAGTCCTTTATCCACCTGACATGCTTATTATTAAGATGTAGGAAGATACTCATCCCAACAGACATAAACATAAAAGTAGACATCCCATTAAGACATCACCTGTAAAAGAAAAATGTGCATATTTTGAAGTATTGCAAAACATGTGTGTATGCATTTTTATCATCTCTCACACACACAGACGTGCGCAGACACATATCATGCTGGGTCGATTTGCGTTGTGGATGAATAGTTGTTGGTGCGAAGCAGCTGTATCGACTGGTGGAACAGCCTTTATTGATAAGGCCATAAAAGACGAAGCATCTTAGTATTAATAACTCACCACAAAGCTCTCCTCTGTATATAACACAGATATCATTAACTGTGGCACTGCTGTCACACTGGTAATGGCTATAATCAAGCTCCCTGCAGCAGTAAAGTTGTGTGTGTATTCGTGTGTATTCGTGTGTGTGTGTGTGTGTGTGTGTGTGTGTATGCATGTACACAATCGCCTAATGAAAGAGTATGGTGCAACCCTTTGAGCCTTGTTGTGACAGAGAATGGATAAAGCGAGGCTGCATGCACGACGGGAAAGGCTAATTTCGTCTAATTTGGCAGTGGGTGACTTGAGTTGACTACGTTACAGTTTGTGAAGTCTCATTACATTTTCAACTACACAGGGTCAAACAGGCTGGTTATTTGTGGTGGTTTGTAAATGTGTGAACAGTGTGTGTGTGTTGGTGTTTACAGTTTTATTCATAAAAAAAACAAACCCAAAAACTTTGTACCATGTATAAGATTTTATATATCTGTAAATTAAACTGCTTATGTCTGACTGGCTCAAATTCATCACTGTAAGCAGATGATGATTATAACTGCTTTTTTTTATTTCTCATGTAAATTACCATCTAATTAACAATTGTATATTTATTACAGGAATATAAAATAATGAAATAGACAGCTTTTCTACAACTACAGTTCATATCTCCAACTTCCATTGCGCCTAAGTTTTTTCTCAACCAAACTCTGATTACAATTCTTGATATTTAAAACATTTCCTCACTGAATGCAGGAAATGAACACTGGTTTTTAATAACTTTTAAGTCTGCTTAACGGATCTAACATTCTTACTGGGCCTGATCTCGGTAGTTTGAGTCGTTGACAGCTGCCGTGTAGGCGGCACGGCTGGTAGAGCTGATGGCTAGTAGAGCTAGTGGCTAAACAGTGATAACAGTTTATCTCCTGTAATTGCTGGATTACAGAGGCTGGTTGTCAGACATCCAAGACAGTGTCTGAAACGCACTTGTGGGTTATCCACTTGAGAGATATGATGAAGGATCCTGAGCTGTCCTGGCTTAGTTTCTAACCACTGAGAGTCTGATTAGCAAACTACTTAACCAGCAAGCTAAACTGCAGTCCCACTTGTTCAAGGTGGAGACCAAAATTAACACTGTAAGCAGACTACTAAATTACAATAGGCAAATTATGTAAACAGCATTTGCATAGGAATGATTCTGTCCCAAGCTTTCACTATCACTATAACCACGATCACCAAGAGTGGTTTCCACAGAGATGAATTATATGTGTTAAGTATTAACCCTCCTGTTGTACTCGAGTCAAGGACGGAACGAAGGAAGGAAGGGAGGGAGGAAGGATGGGAAGGAAGGGAGGATGGAAGGATGGGAGGGAGGAAGGAAGGATGGAGGGAAGGAAGGAAGGATGGAAGGGAGGAAGACAGAAGGAAGGAAGAAGGAAAGGAGGGGGGAAGGAAAGAAGGAAGGAAGGAGGGAGGGAGGGAGGGAAGGAAGGAAGGAAGGACGGACGGAGTGATGGAAGGGAGGAAGAAGGAAAAGAGGAAGGAAGAAAGAAGGAAGTAAGGAAGGATGGAATGATGGAAGGAAAGGAGGAAGGAAGGAAGGGAGGAAGGAAAGAAGGACAGGAGGAAAGAGAGAAGGAAGGAAAGAAGGAACAGTCAAAACAGACGGGGTCAATTTGACCCGGTAGGACGACAGGAAGGTTAATATTTCTTTTTACTTATAAAAAATTTGGATTAGTTGTAGTAGTAGTAGTAACCATCTTTGAACCGCCCAGAACTGCTTTATTGTTGCTCACTGATTGATTGCCTGATGAATTGACCAATGGAAGAGTAAAAAGCAGAACACCTGCTCATGTGTTCAACTGTGGTAAAGGATTTGGCTAGTGATTTTCTATATTATTGTCAAAGAATCTAATGTAAAGAGCCAAACCAATAATGAACTCGTCCTCCTTACAGGTATTGTGCATGTACCCAAAGCCTGATATATTGTATTCCTCTGTGCCTTAGACCTCGATCGTTGTCCAAAAATGATTAAAAACATGTCAATGAGCCACACTGTTGCACTAGGTGACATGTCCTTTCATCCCTGAAGAGATGGTTAATGGTTAGCTTGATTAGAAAAGGCTCCGAAGAGTGAAAACAGCAATGTGTCAGTGGCGTCTGCCGTACTGGGAACGTCACACATGAGGATTACTATTTGATTGCTGTTTTTATTCTGAGCAAACTACGGTTATTATTCCCTTCAGGATTATGTCACCCAGTGCAATAGTGCGGCTCACTAGTTATTAAACAGGTCAATTTAACTACAATGGAAGTCTATGCACAGAGACATATATCAGACTTTGTATACATGCACAATACCTGTTAGTTCAGTTAGTTAATTATTGGTTTGGTTCTGTATATATATATGTGTGTGTGTGTGTGTGTGTGTGTGTGTGTGTATGTATAATGGATGGTTAGTTCAAAGGCTGACAGAATGGACTGAAATAGACACGTTGATATTTAGCACAGTGAAAGTGAACTCTTGCCACAATTGCAATATATTACAACTGACAAAAATTTAAGCTGCTTTCATCCCCTGAAAAGGAGCAAAACATAAATGTTTCACTGCCTCTTTCGAGACTTATACATTTTGGGGTAGAGCAATAATTTAAATGTTCTATTGTTCTCATTTGGAGGGTTCCCATTCTGGCTTATTGAACATTGTTGTGTGCCCTATATGATGTCACCCATTTAATAATTTTTTTTTAATAAAGTAGTAGCAGGCGGGGAGTTCCGGTCCTCTGAAATGAAACCAACGCTGAAGTAACTTAGAACTGCATTCTATCAAAAGGCCACCAGGGGGCGACCGTTTTGGTGTCAAAAGGACTTCCGTCTCTATACAAGTCAATGGAGAATTCACCAACTTCTCACTTGATTTCTAACCTCAGTAAACATTTTCAAAATGTGTTTATGGTCGCAATCGCTAGTTTAAAGCCTTCTTCAATGCAGTATGATGTTCATTTGGGACATTTTGGCCTCCCTGATTTTATATGTGACGATAAAGCAGGGTATGCATTAGGCCGTGGCTACGTCCTGATTGACAGGTTGATTGCCCAATGTCCTCGAGATCCTTATCGTAACCATAGCAACCTCCCCGCTCCGCTGTTGGCTCAGCCCATGCCCATATAAGTAGAATCCGTGTTTTTATTTTTCCCAGCATGCACCTGACATTTTTAAGATGGCACTGCCTAGATTCAAAACTATTGGCTTCGGAGCAGCAGTCCACAAACCAATGGGTGATGTCACGGATGTTTCGTCCATTTCTTTTATACAGTCTATGGGTAGTAGCCATAGTAGTGATAATAGTGGTGTTATGTATGCTTAGCTTAGCATATGGACTCATAATTCATTTGTGACCATTTTTAACTGAAATAAAGTGCAGCTTCACAGCAATCCTGTAGCAATGTGAATGTGTATGCATTTTAAACTTGAAATATTTTTAAAAGATAAGAAATAGTGTAAGATTATCATACTCTGCTCCTGTCCCATATTTTTTTTAGTTGCCATCTAACACACACACACACACACATTCACTCATCCTTGAACACTCACACTTTTTTGTAACATACAAATGCGCTCAAGAGTTTGTCACTGAAGATGGAGTTTCAGCGAAGCGCTTGTGTCTATTTTAGGATTAAATATGCAGGAATAACCTTCAAATACAAAGAACATGGTTAATGCATTAGTGTGAGCGTGTGTGTAACATATGACAATCTCTATGTTTAGCAGTACAGGATAAGTATTAAGTATATTTTCAGAGAGATTCTCACGACAGACTTTCTCTATTTCAGATTCAACACAGCTTTTGTATTCCATTTTGCATTTATTCTCATTCCATTTATTTTATTATTGATCTTTATAATGTATTATTATTTCAAATGATGACTTAAACTTGAATGTAACAGGTTAAATGGGAAATAAATGATAGCAGGTTCCCAGATCATTAGACTTAAACTACACTGTAAACTTACTTTGGAGAGGTTTGGGCAATTTTGTGGCAACTTAATTGCTTATAACTGCTAAGACTGTGCAAGTGACATGAGTAGGGTCTTGAAAACTGTCTTATTAAAATTGAGCTCAGCAAAAAAGATAGAAGACTACTTACTGGCTTACTGAATTGCATTATATCAAAAGGTATTTTTATATCCATCATTGTGACAGCTGTATAATCGACTGAGCGTCACTTACATCAGAAATAAGCCTTTGGCTACACTTTAAAATCAAAAGCCATGAAGAGTCATATGAACCATTACATTCACGCCACATTGCCACATTAATGAGTGACTAACAAATTGGCTCGAGTTGTAAAAATAGATGAAAATAGAGATGAAATGAAAGCTTGGACATCAACACCAAAAACAGAAACCTGATGTGCCAGTAGTGAGGCAATGGAAGGAGGGCTGCTGTCTTTTCTCCCAGGCTTTCAAGAGGTGCTTCTGCTTCCTCTTCTCTGGATATAGGATCTCATATTTTAAACCCTACCCTCTTTAAAACTTCAAAAGGTTTTTCCTGCCCTCCTGACGAGACCTTTTGACCTGGTTTGAACTCACGTTTATGTGCCTGCTGATCATACCTTTGTTTCTTTGTCTTCTTCTTCCTCTAGGAGCTTGAGCCTAGCTTTCTCTTGATACAGCTTTAACTGGTACCTCATCAGACATATTGCACTACACACATTAGCTTCCACCTCCTGCCAGTTCTTTTTCAGCAGATACAGAGACTCCTGGGCTATCCAGTCGTAGAGCAGCTCAAACAGCGAGAATCTGGTAGATGCTTGAGGCACTTCCCTGGAGGCAAAGGCCAGAAAGGGTTATGACTTATCCCAGTGCTTCCCTGTATTAGATGCAAACTTTCTGAGAATCCTCTTGAAGGTTTGGTTAAATCTCTGCACTAGGCTATCTGTCTGAGGGTGATAAGGAGATGCCCTGATAGCACTTATGCTCAACTCTGGCTGTCTCATCAGACTGAATGTAAAATTGGTTCCCTGGTCAGACAGGATGCTGACCTGAGAAAAGAGCTGGACGAGAGCACTGATCAGTTTTGGAGTGTTTACCAACCAGAGAGGAAAAGCTTCAGGGAGTTAATATATTCACATACAACACGAATGCACTGTTATCCTGCTGAGCTTTTTTTATCCAGGGGCCTCACAGTGTCCTTTGCAATATACTTAAATGAGGCTTATTTTCCATTTTACACAATCTGCAGTTTTACTTCCAGTTTGTGCATTAAACAACAATCAAAGGGATCGCCACTTCCTTAAAGAGATGGTTCGGCGTAATTTCGACCTAGCGTCATATGCACCATGACGTCTATCACCGCTAAAGCGACCACTGAAATACCGCGTGGTCTCGCGATATCCCGCATAGCATATCTAGAGATCTGTGCGGGATCTTGCGCGATCACACGGTATTTTGCGCAAGATTTCGACAATGTTTACAGCTTTAGCAGTAGCCGCAGAGTAAAAACCATCAGGTAAGTGTTTATTTTAATAAACTCCTGGTGTACTTACAAACTTTTCAATGCATCGATTTATGAGTAAAGAGCCTATTTGTACTACTGTAGAAGTTTGATAACAATCCATTATTAGTGGGGTAATATACGAGATACACTGGTGGTCCCGTTAGCACGTGTACTAAGCCATTCGGCTGATGGCTCTAACTAAAAAAAATGGCTGAGGCGGTGATTAGATAGACGTCATGGTGCATATGACACTAGGTCAAAATTACGCCGAACCATCACTTTAAATAAACCCCCAAACTCCGACACTAATTATTATATAAAATAAGCTATGATCCAGTTAAATATTTTAGCTTCCCTTATAAACTGGCAACCGAATGTACAGTATGTCTGTTTTAATTTACGTGAACCAATCCTTTATAAGAATTCAAACTGTTGTTACCATATAACAATTTCATGTTAGTTTCCAACATAGAAAAGTGATTTAATTCATTGGCAAGTAAATTTCTTAAAGATGGTGATGAAACTATTAGAGCAGCAGTTTTCATACTGTAGCTCCAAGATGCTGCGTTGACTGAGGCTGAGAACCAGTGGCTGTCCAGCTCTCTGAACAATAGCCTTGTTTTTTAACTTCAAACTAAGCACAAAAAAGACATATGTGATTTAAGTTTATTTTCAAATAGCGGTACCACACATTGCAAGACATACAGAAATGTAGCAAGTCGTTCCTTAAGGTCCTTTGTCCTCTGAATGCTCTTTTATGTTCAGTTTAGCTATTGTGCTAAAAACAAAAACAAGATTAAACATAACAAACCCTCTCATGATGAATAATTAATAAGAACATTCCTTACAGCTGTAATCAGAGTGTGCTGTGTTTATGTAGGCTTGGCCTACCTTGTGTACTGTATGTCCCTGCCTGCAAATGTAATGTATGTAAGGTCATGACCGTGTGTATGTGCATGTGTTGTGACATCTTACACTCGTCGCTTTGTGTTGTTTTCCCATGAAAGGATGAGGAAAGTAAATGTTTTTCCATACTAACCCAAACCCACACATGCCTCATGCACAGACAGCACAAGTACACGTTTCTGCATGTGAGACGCATATGCATGTTAATCTGCCTCAACAAAACACTGTTAGAGAAATGCTCCGCTTAATTAACCCGACTCATCAGATGGTTTGTTACACAGAACAATCTGAAAAGTCGCTCTTGGAAACTGTTTGGAAAAGGGCTGGCATTTTCAAAAAGTATTTAGCAGGAGATTGGATGGACCGCTTGTCTATCACCACCTATCATCGACTTACCTCGTGTGGCAGCTGGATTCGTGAGATCAGAAGATCGTGCGAGAATCCTCATGGGATGCTGATTGGTCTGCACCAATGGTGGTTTGGACACAAGTGCATAATTTAAAGCCTGACTAGATGGATTCTCCTGTGATCTAGCCAATTCAGCTACTTTGCAATGCATAACAAGATTGTAGGCAATGTTATGATAAATACATATGAATACAATGCCAGTTTCAAATTAATGACTTTAATGAGTCAGTTAGAATTAGATGCAGGGACGGTTAAAGAAGCAATCTTTAAAACGCCCCCAGTGAGAGATTTTTCTTTGTTTGTGACTTTGGTTGTTTATTTGGCTCTTTATCTATTGAACTGAACAAGAATAAAAGAGTAGATTGTGAGAAAAAGAGGGAAATAGAACATTAGCTTAGTTTGAGATAACAGTACACACGCTGCAACTAATCAATTTATCCTCTTTACAGACTTTTGGCACCAGTGTTTGCTGTTTGGTCTAGTTTTGCAGTTTCTTATCTAATAAACAGACTCAACTGCATGAGAGGGGAAAAAAAACAGGACTTATGGAGATTTTTTTCTCATCAACAATTCTGGCTTCATATTCTGCTTTGACTATTTTCCTTAAAATCTTAAAAATGTTTTTTTTTAATTCAGGATGTGATGATACCCATCTGTGATCAGCTGTTCTTTAGTCTCTATCAAGTCAAATCCTGCAATGATTGTTGTGTCTGGCTGGTGTACTGAACATATTAGCATTGATTTTTTTTTTATGGCTGTCACACTGTTGATAAGAGTTTACTGTAACGACATAAGAAGACAGCAACATCATTATAGTGCTGACCTGTCACTTGAATGCATAGTGTGTCAATTGATCCTTACTAGCAGCTGGTACGGTGTATACTGTGTGTGTGTGTGTGTGTGTGTGTGTGTGTGAATCATTTTAAAATGGCAGTCTAGATATAAATAGAGTGAAAGTCATGCAGGTTAAGGGAAAAAGGAAACCAATGGTCATTTATTATGAATGACATGACCGGACCACCTACAGTGAAGGGAGCCAACACTACAGTTAAAGAGAGACAGAGAACAACTTGAAACAAGAATCATGGCAGTGTGCACAGATACAAAGAGAGAAGATCACTTCTCTAAAGGAAAAAGACAACACCGAGCTGTATGGGCTCATTAAATTACATCAATTTAGGCATTTTATGGGTTAAATCCTAGTCTCCAATCACTTTAAGAGCAGTGTTCTTGGCAGAGTAAGGAAATACTGAGCCACATTTGTTCCGTCTAACAACAGAAGGTTTTTTTTTTTTTTTTTTGCCTCATGAGAGGAAGTTAGGTCTGGTTGTTATGTAATATCTTCATTGTTAAAACCAAATTAATGAATATTTCATCTTCCTGTGGTAACAACATTTTTCCACATTCAACACTAACATGCACGCACAAGCTGTTTTGGTTGTTTTCAAGGTCTGGAGTGTGCAAACAATCACTCCTCACTGCGTGCCTTGAATACTGTGAAAGTTTGCACCCCACTGAATATGAAACAAAAACAAAGCTTAAGCTACTATTGGAGATGATAGGGGGCACAGTGCAGTAATCAGATGGAGGCTTTAATGACACGAGCATGATAGCATCTGTCCCACTGCAGAGGAAGTAAACAGTCAGATTCATTATAGAAGCAACTTTCTGTGTGAGAAATGAAGATATCCACACATAAGCACTGTTGAATTATCAATATTCACCACAATTAATGATATAAATATTCAGAATTGTGTTTGTTATCATTAATATTTATTCTTTAAGCACTAAATGTGTCCTTAAATGCACCACTTATAACCAAATTTAGCCCTGCATGGTTAGGAAAAGTGTCAATTTTACCAATTATAACAACACTTTACGCCACATTTATCCAAGAGTGAACTGGTTTAGTGGTCTGTGTGATGGCAAAATAAATGAATGCCAATGTCAGAGTGTGATATGTATCAACTACAAGCATGTGTGTATACTGTAGAAGAAATGGCATATCATTTAGTTTGATTACATACCGTAGCATGACAACCCATAATTGGATATGTGTGGATAATAAGCTGACAGCTGATAATAGTTGTTTGTTGCTGTAGATACTTTGAGCTTTCTGACTTGGACAATTATCTACCCACACTCTGTAACACTGCAAGATTACATACTGATCTGGGTACATCAACATATGTACAATGTAACCACTGTTTTTCATTGTAATCTGGGAGAGCTACCTTTGTGTATGCATTCAGAAGCAGATGTTTCTACAAAGACACAGGCATATACAAAATGCTTAATTGAGTGTGTGTGTGTGTGTGTGTGTGTGTGTGTGTGTGTGTGTGTGTGATAATCACTGATAACAATAGCTTATACTGTGTGTAATGTCTTAGAAATCACATCATTGAGAGACCATTCCATGTTCATATTACTATTAAGTGCTGATTAAAAAAAACGCATAATAGAACTGAAGGAGAATCATAGCAGATGGTAAAGGAGATGAGTGTGTTGGTATCATAGACTGTATAAAAGAAATGGACGTAACATCCGTGATGTCACCCATTGGTTTGTGGACTGCTGCTCGGAAGCCAATAGTTTTGGATCTGGGCAGCGCCATCTTGAAAATTTCAGGTGCATGCTGGGAAAAATAAAAACACAGATTCTACTTATATGGGCATGAGGCGGGGCCATGGGCGGAGCGGGGAGGTTGCTATGGTTGCGAGGGCTGGATCTCAAGGACATTGGGCAATCAACCTGTCAATCAGGACGTAGCCACGCCCTAATGCATACCCTGCTTTATCATCAAATATAAAATCAGGGAGGCCAAAATGTCCCAAATGAACATCATACTGCATTGAAGAAGGCTTTAAACTAGCGATTGAGACCATAAACACATTTTGAAAACGTTTACTGAGGTTAGAAATCAAGTGAGAAGTTGGTGAATTCTCCATTGACTTGTATAGAGACAGAAGTCCTTTTGACACCAAAACAGTCGCCCCCTGGTGGCCTTTTGATAGAATGCAGTTCTAAGTTACCCCCGCGTTGGCCTCATTTCAGAGGACCAGAACTCCCCGCCTGGTTATTACCAATTTAAAAGACTTTGTTCTATACATTATTAGGATCTTTTGAAGCCTTCTTTTTCACTGTATCATCAGAGGAGGCGAGTGTAAAATTTTGCCATAAAGCTCTAAGTTACTTCCGCGCTGGCCTCATTTCAGAGGACCAGAACTCCCCGTCTGGTTGGGATCAGCATGGTGAAGAATGACAAAACCCCAATCAGCTGGACAAAGAAAGTGCATGTCAAGTATGCCAAACTGCCATGGGCAATTTGGAAACAAATACATTGATTTCTGAAGAACTATTGACATGAAAAGGCCTAAAAAATGATGGAGTATATTGTCCTACAGAAATGATACACGGGCATTATGTGGTTTTGACCATTTTGTGAATAAAGTGTGGAAAAGAGCATTGAGACAGAGCAGATGATTGATAAAAAAAATGCCAGCTAATTATCCAGTAAAGTTTGAACAGTGAATGCAGGGGCTAGAATCAAAGCTGGAGAATTAGTGTGATGAAGAAGAGAGTTGTTGAAATCACAAAGGAGCAGCTAAAACAACAACAGAAAAAGGCATGCCAAGTTGGGTTGATGTCGTTAAAAACGCAGACCCAAAGAAAAATACATTTTTACAACCAAGCTTGGGTAGTAACGGAATACTGAAAATAATATGTAATCTGATTACAGGTACATTTAGTAAACATGGGGATTATTCAACAGGATTACAATTTTAACCTTTGTGTCGTCCTCCCGGGTCAAATTGACCCCATCTGTTTTGACTGTTCCTTCCTTCCTTCCTTCCTTCCTTCCTCCCTCCCTTCCTTTCCTTCCTATCCTCCCTCCCTCCTCCCTTCCTTTCTTCCTATCCTCCCCTCCTTCCTTCTGTCTGTCCTTCCTCCCTCCCTCCTTCTCTCTTTCTTACCTTCCCTCCTTCCAGCATCCCTTCCTCCCTTCTTTCCTATGTCCTTCCTTCCTTCCTTCCTTCCTTCCTACCTCTTTTCCTTTCTCCCTCCCTCTCTCTTTCCCTCCCTCCCTTCCTTCCTTATATATATTACCAAGCACTGGAAAAGTCCCAAACATGAGCAGAACAGAAATGCAAATCAACTCACTGATCCAAGACGGTCTGAGTGGAGGACGATACCACATGACGTGTGCAGGTGCGCACACATACACACACATGGACCTACCCACAAAAGATTTTGCACTAAGCTGAGAGCAACACACAGCTGGCTGCAGCATCACACAGCAGCTGAAATAATAAGTGTGTCTCCAAACTGAGAAAAGAGCTATGTGCATGTGCACGCGGTACAGCAGCAGTAACTTCATTAACACCGGATCAATCAGGATCTAACGGTAATTAATGATCTATGTTCTGCTGCACATCTACACATTTACACACAGACTCAGTTTATATGGTGGGATTGTTTAGAATAAAGTAGAACTTATGGATGAACCCTGAGTCCCATCAGAGCTTTCGGACATTTTTAATTTTATGTCGCTGAAACTATTTTAACCCTCCTGTTGTCCTCGAGTCAAGAAAGGAAGGGAGGGAGGGGGAAGGAAGGGAAGAAGGAAGGATGGAAAGAGGGAAGGAAGAAAAGGAGGGAGGAGGAATAAGGAAGGAAAGGAGGGAGGAAGCAAGGAAGGAAAGCAGGGAGGAAGCAAGGAAGGAAAGGAAAGAGGGAAAGAGGGAAGAAAGGAAGGAGGGAGGAAGGTAGGGAGGAGGAAGGAAGGACAGACTGAAGGAAGAAAGGAAGGAAAGAAGGAACAGTCAAAACAGATGGGGTCAATTTGACCCGAGAGGACGACACACAGGTTAAGTAGTCCAGTATCTGACTGAAGATTTAGCCCTTGATATCATTGAATATCAATCTGATATCATTCGAGCCTTAGGAGAGAGAGAGCAGAGTTAACACCAACCCAGGATTTCCACTGGGATCGGCTAGCCCCGTTTTTGCTACAGTAATTACGGCAGCAAATCAAATCTGAACAGTGCCTTTGAGCTACCGTAATTACTGTAGTAGTGGGACAACTAAATGGCGCGATTTTGTTAACTTGCTCAAATGTAGTTGATTTAGTAATTTTCTTTGATTTTTGTGCTTCAGTAGGCTACGTAGATAAATTATATCTTTGTCTGTGTTCGTTGATGAACTACAGTTGGGAGGCTGCATGGGTTGTTTTACTTTGTCAGTTGAGATTTAGAAACGGCTCCATCAAAAAATAGATCTGCTGCAGATTCATAGCGCTGCAACGCAAAGAGCTGCCTCCCGGTGGGGTCCCACTCATTGATTTGAGTGGCAGCAATCAGCTCTGGTAATCAATGCAGCCGTAACGCACCACTGACACTGATCACTAACAATATCTCCACCATAACTGCTTGTGGCAAATTGTGCTTGTCTTTGTCAATTAGATGGTTTGGTATTTGCATAGAAAGTAGCCAGTCTCTTTATTATTGCATATTTAGTATTGCAGTAATTAAAGTAACGGAAAGTAATCAAGTTACATTACTATAATATTGTGGTTCTTGGATTATGTTACTAACTACATTTTTTAACCAGTAACTAGTAACTATATCAGAATACATTTTTAAAGTAACCCTCCCAACCCTGTTAACAACAGTCTGACTAACTTAGATGAAATTGAGATTATCAAATATTGTATTTTTTGAAATAAAGGAGCACAATTTGGAAAACGTCCATATTTTTACTTAGGTATGATTTTAACCCTTTCATGCATAGTGGTCACTACAGTGGACAGCTATTTAAAAGCTGTTTTCTTATATATGCATGGATTTTGATAGCATAGTTGTACTTTAACTACCACAGTGGACACGAGTGCATCATCCTATACACTACCACTTCATCTGCAGTGACCATTGATTTATGTTATTATAATGTAATTTGATGAAAAAGAAAATGAAGTTTGAATTTTTTTTTTCATTCCTAAAGAGAAATAAAAACACTTATGAAAAAAATCCTGACTGATGTTATCATAATTCATACATGAAAGGGTTAAATGCAGAATTTTTACTATGGTGTAACAAGATTAATATATATATATATATATCTTTATTTATTTTATTTTTTTTTTTGGTCAAGGAGCTGTGGAGTCGTGACCTTACTATCCCTAAATTCACACACAGCCCTGCTTCTAACATGAACAAATTCCCTGAGCTCTCCCTCTAAAAACTTTTCTCTGCAGCCTCTCTATAAATAACTAGTTCCCTTTCATTAATTGGAGGAATAGATATACACTTCACATCTTGTCATTGTGATAATTGGCTATTTAGAGTTCTGACACATGAATCAGCAGACAGCTCAGCTCACAGACTTTAATTTTGTATACTGTGGCTATACCAATTCTGTTTTGTAACGCTTTAGCCATGCTAAAACAGTATCTCAGTATCTTGCCCAGAGTCACTTCCAGAGTCGGGAATTAAACTGTCAATCTTCTGATTAGCAGACAATTGTACCGTACTCCCTGAGCCACAGCTACCGACTGCTGATTCCACTATCCTGAAGTACAGTCTCAAAGAGCTTCTAATGTTGCTGTAGACTCCTACATGCATAGATGTGTCCAGAAGTTTAGCAACGTACTGACTACTGGAAGGGCTAGTTGGTGAACTGCTGTACCTGCCGAGCTAACTGCTAAGGCCCTGATTTACTAAGATCCCACATAAAGGGTACTAAATTGCGTGCACAGTGCCATAGATTGCGCATTTTGTTTGCCTGCGTTTTGCAGGTGATCTACTAAGAATAACTGCGTAAATGAGAACAGGTGCAACAGGGTGGTGACAGCAGTATTTAAATGAGTGTTTTGCGTGTCTGAATGGAGAGTTTAGACGAGCAGAAAGCTGCAAGCGCAAAATGAAATGTGATCAGATTCTAGTGGAAGAGGTTAACTAATATATTGAGTTATAACAAAAACTAATATTACCAGAAAAACCCACATATGGGAGATTATTTGTGACAAAGTCAATGCTGTTAGTAAAACCAAAAATATTCCACTCCAAAATATAACAGGTGGAAAAACTCCGTCCTGTGCGTATTCTGTTATTTTGCCTCCATCTCCTTGTCTCCATAGTAACAGCCGGTTAATATCTGGCCTTCAAAGGTTTTATTTATAGACTTAGTTTCCGTCAGAAAAATTACCTTCAGGTTTGGTAAATCACAATGCGTATGCTAAATAACATATTAGCATTTTCTCCTCCCTGTATTTTTCACACTGGGGTTAAAACGCCCCATATTACATTAATTACGGTAAACTACTAATATTACATTCATAAAAGGTAAACTACTAATATTGCATTCATTACGATAAACTACTAATATTACATTCATTACGATGAACTACTAATATTACATTCATTACGGTAAACTACTAATATTACATTCATTACGATAAACTACTAATATTACATTCATTACGGTAAACTACTAATATTACATTCATTACGGTAAACATACTAATATTACATTCATTACGGTAAACCACTAATACATTCGTTACGGTAAACTACTAATATTACATTCATTACGGTAAACGTACTAAATGGACAGCATGTATTATCTTGCACAGTTGAAAGACGCAAACCTCAGTGCGCTGCGTTAGTAGATCAGCTTGCACATTTTTTGCGGGTGATGTCAAGTTTACACACATTTTTACACACACAGACCTTTAGTAAATCAGGCCCTAAGACGCTAGGTTAGGCTTAGCCGGGCTAGCGCTAGTGAGACGTACCTTAACTTAAACTGCAATAATTTACTGATTAACATTAACCTGCAAACCCCAAGTTTAAAAGTACTGGCGTGTGCATTATGAAGTTGGAAATAGACTAACTCTTTCTTTTTGAATCTGTGTTTATAGCGGTATTGCGTAAATGTATATTTGTAGACACACACACACATACACACATACACAACAGGGACCAAGAGACAACCATCTCAGTCTTAATTGAAAGATGTAATCTTGCAAATGGAAGTCATGAAACATTCAGTGTGTGCGTAAGTGTGCGTGTATGTTTATGTGTATATACTGTATGTGTGTAAGCCTCAAGAGACTCACTCGGAAACACTTCTGACTGAATGGAAAAAAGAAAAAAAAAACACTGGTGACCTCTCTTCATCTCCTTTTATCTTCTCCTCTCCCTTTTCATGCTCCTTTATTTTTTATTGTCTCCTTCTTTTATGTCTTTCTTCCCACTATTTTTCCTCCTCATCTCACTCTCCTATCTTTCCACAAATTTCACTCCTTTTTCATCATGTTTTTCCCCCCACTGTCCCTCACACATATCCCTCTCCTCTCTTTTTCCTCTGCTGGCTCTTGGCTCACATCTTCCCCTCGTCGTAATATCCCCCGTTTCCCAATATCTCTCACTTCCATTGCATCCCTGTCATCCCACACACTTGTCCACTCAATCACTTTAATTTCTGCTCCCTCCCATTCATACTTGCTCCTAATAGGCACCACATCTCTCAGGCCCTGCTCATGTTTTTTTATGTGTTTTCATATCTGTTCTTTTTTATGTCCATGTGTCCCACTGGTAGCATCTGTCACTCCAAACAGACAGTAATAACTTACTGTGTGTCGGTGCTGGGACGCTACGCTAAGGGCAAAGTGGTAAAATCCTAACAAATGCATCTACACCGATCAACCATTTCTCACAGAGTTTAAAGGGTTTTTCTGCAGTAATGTATTGCCAATAGAAACATTCAAGTACCAACTTTCTGTAGTATTAACAACAATAACAATATACATCAATCTACAGTACGTCAGGAGTTGTTTTTTTAATCTCATGTTTGGCCCGCAGCAGGCAATAAATTGTTATAATGTAGCATACACACTTGGGTATGGTTCGGTTTCACATATGCATATTTCTAAATGAACCAAAATATGTAATAGTTGAGCTGACAACTCCTCATAAGTCACCTTGGTGTGGAGTTTCACAATGGAATAAAAGCTTCGCTGGCTGATCTTGGCTCTGGTCCTCGTTTGATTTAATTAGTTAGACTCACATTCTGTATTTAAGTAGAAGTACAGATACTTGTGTAAAAAAGACTCTGGTAAAAGTAGAAGTACAGATTCAGCTCCTTTACTCAAGTAAAAGTAAGAAGGTACAGTGTCTGAGATGTACTTAGATGAATTTTTACTAGGGCTGTCAAACGATTAATTTTTTTAATCGAGATTAATCGCAGAATTTCCATAGTTAATCACAATTAATCACGTTTTGAATTGCATGTTTAAAATCCTGTTATTTTACATTTCAAGGCAGTTTTAAGCCTGTAATGTAAAGCATTTCTTACCAGAGTGTCTTAACTGGGAATCAATCACGGCTCTGCTGCGACTCCCACACTCCAAAATGGTACTTTGCGCGTCATGGATTGCATTAATCTAATCACGATTAACGCGTTAATGCTGACAGCCCTAATTTTTACCTCTTGATAACTCGGCAAAACAGAAAAAAAAAAAAAAAATCACTGGACACAGCCTGTTTTGCTACAAGTCAAATTTCAGACAGAATATATGTAAATATATAATATATATGATATAAATATTAGGACCGTCAGCATTAACGTGTTTATCATGATGCGATTAAAGGCTAAACATAACGCGTTCATTTTTGTAATTGCGTTATTTGCCCCTCACTGACTCACTGACTGTCACAAATTGCTGTTATAATCGACCTCTGCAAACTGTGCACAGCATGTGTTCATATAGTAGGAGTCTTCTTGCTACTGTCATATTCCTGCACTGTCTGTACACATTGTTGGGACTTTCTTTGTCAGTAGAGGATTTTGATATGAGCAGTCGCCCAGGGGCACACACCAGAAGAAAAAAAGAACGGTTTTCTATCACGTACTTGCATGTCTTCTTTTTATAATGTCGCCGAGGCTGAAACAAGTAACGAGCCTGTTTTGACAATGTAAGGAGTAGAAAGTACAGATATATATTCCAATGTAGGGAGTAAAAGAAAAGAGTCTTCAGAAAAATAAATACTCATATAAAGTACAGATACCTGGAAAATCTACTTAAGTATAATGACGAAGTACAAAAAGTTACAAGTTACTTCCCACCTCTGGTCATTTTTGCCAAATGATACCGTTTGAAAACGAGGTGCGACTGGAAAATAATCTGATGATGTGCTGGAGTTGCCAAAGACGCTTTGCATATTACTTCAGGAAGAAATAGAAAGTAAATATAAAATGTATGAAATTAAATATATAATTCTATCCACAATTCAGTGCCCCCCATACCCATAATTCATTACAACTAGATTGTTTTGGACCTATTTGTTTCAGGTTGCTATCTTATCACTGGAACCAGATCGAAACCACCTCTTTTTTCTCGGACTGATTAATTTAATGCTGACCTGAGTGTGATTGTTGCACTCCAAACTGACCAACCCAAACAAACCCAAACAAGGGATCAACCAAACTACGGTTCGATTAAAACGCACTAAATGTATTGGTGTGAAAACTATTCCAGTGGATGTGTTACTCCAAGTAAAAGGTAACTGATGAATGTATTTACATTTAGTCTTCATTTTAGCTGGCTCACTAAAATCGTAAGAAACGTCACCCCTCTGATTGGTGTCTGTAACTGAGAGGAAAACTGTCGCATCTGCCAGAGAAAGTTTGTGAGACAGGTTTGGAGAAGACCCTTATTTTCAATTATCATGAAGTGGCTGCAGACACTCTGTCAAATAGATGACATAATTACCACTCTCAGTGATTTTCAGCTCAATTCAGGTTGATCTTTTTTGGCATCTGTGCTTTCAACCTGACTTGCAGATTTCTACTTGAGTTTGTAATTTCTTACATTACCTAGAATCCATTTTTTCAGTTGATTACAACCCTTGGAGAAGAAGTGCAAATATTACTGTCAGTCTAAAGTAGTATCTGCCAACACTGAGATGCATCTATTTTTGTGACCGTGCCCTTTGCTCATAACACACCTCGGGGCATATTTTCATTACGGTCTATTGAGGCCACTACTGGTGAGGAAATGAGTGTCTCAACTCCTTCTTCTTCTACAGATGATTTCCACCTGTATATTCTTGTCAAACCTGAGGAAGAGAGAAAGGAAAGGAGAAGAAGAGAGCAGCAGGTTGCCAGACTGAAACTGAGGATGAAAGGCTTATAAGACAGAACAAGGATACACAATGTGATTGATTCGATTCGAAACCCTGCAGTTCTGTGCCTGCAGCTCTAGTTCAACCTGTGCTTTTCTTCTTTCCAAGAAGGTGTACTTACTTTGTCTGTAGGTGGCACATGTTGACATGTGTAGAGTTGATCTGACAGTGACTGTTATGGCCCTGCATATGTGTGTGTGTGCTGTAACAGTGACCATAAAGTCCAAAAAATGTTTAGTAGGGGGAGTGTTTATAGCCAATCCCTTGAGGTGCTCTAAAAATCTAGAGAATGTGTGTGACATATTGGAAAGATTATATCAGACTCTTTATTTAAAGTGCGTGTAAAGTCAATTCATTGATTTACTTCTAAACATATTATTATTGTTGGAAAATGGTTACAGAAAACATGTGAAAAGGCTGTTAACTATGCAGTACTGAATTGTGTAGATAGAGCTTTAAACTGTTTCTCACTAGCTCATTTTTCCTGATCCTGACAACCCCCCCCCCCCCCCGCCCTCGTTCCAGTCCTCTGAAATGAAGCCAACGAGGAAGTAACTTAGAACTGCATTCTATCAAAAGGCCACTAGGGGGCGACCGTTTTGGTGTCAAAAGGACTTCCGTCTCAATACAAGTCAATGGAGAATTCACCAACTTCTCACTTGATTTCTAACCTCAGTAAACGTTTTCAAAATGTGTTTATGGTCTCAATCGCTAGTTTAAAGCCTTCTTCAATGCAGTATGATGTTCATTTGGGACATTTTGGCCTCCCTGATTTTAAATTTGACGATAAAGCAGGGTATGCATTAGGGCGTGGCTACGTCCTGATTGACAGGTTGATTGCCCTATGTCCTCAAGATATTTTTCCCAGCATGCACCTGAAATTCTCAAGATGGCGCTATGCGAACTAGCCGGTGAGCTAGCGGCAGAAAGAGCTGTAGCGTCCATGTTTCGGGGAGAGGTGGTGACTTTGATTGACAGGTGACACTTTGTAGGGGGCAGGGCTTCAGCGGACTCGATGGGCACGCCCACAGCGTTTGGGAGCAGAGAAAGAGGCTGATTTTTGCACAACTTTGAAGTCAAATTTCATATATTTGGAGATTTTTTTAATCATTCAAATTTGGAAGGGTTGTTAACAACACACCTTTCTGTGATATGTCAAACTCAGAATACATATTTATTCTTACTTTACACAGACTTTAAGGTTGTTAATTGAACCCAATTGGATTTGAACACACTTTTTCATAGTAGGGAATCTATGTATGTCAGTGGCACAACCGCGCAATCCCTATACACACATGCATGAGCAAAAACCACTGAGTTTATATATCAAGACAGCATCCCAGCTGTGTGCGGTGTATGCCTGCAGGAAGAAGAACTGCCTTTGATGGCCCCTGGGAGGGTTAAGGAAGATGGAAGATAAGGTTTAGGTTGAGATGGTGTGTATTTGACAGGGAGCATTTGTGCATTTGTGGGTGTGGATGTGGTTGGCTGAGAAGTGCACTCATGTGTGTAGTTTCTAGTCTGGGCAGTTAACTCTGAAATGGTATGTAGAGACTAGAGAGAGCAAAGCAAAGCAAAAAAAAAATGTCTGTGGGCTTATCACACACCAAGAAACACATGGTCAACTCAGGGTGTTTTTTGTTTTTTTAATCATTTTAATTTTAATTTTAATTTGATTGTCTAGTCTGTAGAAGGTCACATATATTGAATAATCTAATATGAGTGAATATATGGATGTTTGGCAATAATAAAAAGCAAGACAATTATCACGTTTGAGGTCTGAAGCAGGTGTTGCCCTTTACGTTTCCCTCATTTTCTATTTGGCTGCTGGAGGAAAACAATCATTGTTAAACTGGTCTTTATGCTATTAGCCACTTTTCCAGTTGGAATAACAATTAACGAAAGAGATATGGCCAATCAAATTGCTGGAATTAGCACCTAAACTGATTACTAAAACACTCCCCACATCAAAATATGAGGGGTTGACACTGCAATACACTCTTTAACTAACCAGATGGAAAGTAATTGAGACTCAATGAATTTGAGAGCTACAACAAACAGATAACAGTAACAGTGACTCATTTACTAAGAGTGAGGGAGGAGCAGGAAACAAGAGCATCAGGAGGTTGAATGCAGATCAGTTTAGAGACGGCACGCCATGGCCACGAACAAGAAGAGATTAAGCTGTTTAAATGGAGCCTCGGAGCTCACAGGCCTTCCTCCTTGAAACAGACATCAAGGCTTTGTTCAGTGAGAGCTGCTACACAATAGCTACAAATTCACCACATGGCCACAAACCCTGGGAATGACAGAAAAATCCTGCACCTGCCTCTGCAGGGAGCATCTTTATTCTGACTCGGCCATGCTTCTGCGACAGAGAAAAAGGGAACATTTTTCTGGGGGGTTTTCGGGGTGGGTTTTTGTGTCTTTTTTTGTCTTCTATGGCACAGCTTCTAGCTAGCAGTTATGAGAGTCACGTAAGAGCAGTCAGTCATAACTGCAGACTTTACCATGTCAAGCAGGGCCACTCCAGCTCAGGCTATTGACTCTTGTAGGGTAGACAGACATAAGGAGTGAGATAAAACTCACCATTCACTGCCTGGCTGTTAGAAAGTAATACTCAAGCTACACCTACATACATAAAATCAACCTATAGTTCTTAACCAGTGGCAAAATACCTTTGTAATGCTCCTGTGCTGAATATACCCGGTCTGTGTTATCTGCTAATATCATGGCCAATACCATTTTTTACCAGTGATCTCATAATATTCACTATAGATATGTCATCACTTTCAATCACAGAAAGCAGATGCCTAGCTTGGCCATGGGTAAAGCCGAGGCACTTCCTGATTAGTTCATGCAAAGCACATTAAAGCCTCTAGTGTCTGTTAGAGGACAAAGCATGTGTGAAGACAAACAGGATCATTCAAATCACCGAAGGCTTTACAAACAAGAGAACGGTGAGTCAAATACGTTCACCAAATAGTAGTTTCAATATGTGTGAAGCTACACAGGTTCACACAGAAAGGAAAGAACAATAGCCAAGGGATCATTGGTAGAAGAGAGGAGGGGGGTGAGGGAAGTGGAAAGCAAAGACAAAGTGATGAAAAATCTGAGAAAGGAAAGAATGGACAAAAGATCTATGAGATTATAAGAGAGATGATGGTATAAGGGCAAACAGGAAGGTGACAGAGCACATAGAGGCAGGGATGAGAGAAGATGGGGAAGGAAGAGATTTGAGAGATAAATGAATTGGAGGAAGAGAAGTAGCTTAGATGTCAATTGGGAAATGTAATGATGGTCCATGAAAGAGTGGAAGGGAATTTTAGTGGAGAAGATTCCTTGGAGGGATGGAAAAAGGAAAGGAAAAAAAAAAGTGTAGCGTGTGATTGAGGGAGGAGGAAGATTTAATCTTAAACCCGGGTAGAAGCAAATGAAAATGAGCAGAACAAGAGCTATTAAGTAATGGCCAGATAGCAAGTGAGGGTGAGTTCATTCAGAGAGAGAAAATGGGAGAGAGACAGTTGTGAGTATAGTCCAGACAGAAGGGGAAAAATGAGAGTAAGTGTGATCCAGAAAGAGATGGGGAGGGGGCAGGGGGTGCAGCAGCAAAGAGACAAGCTTAGAAAGGGGGCTCGTCTTCCGCTCAGCTGTGTGTCTTGGCCGGCTGTGAAAAGCCGCTCTCTTCCTGTCAGCACAGGAAGCCCACAGGGCGTCATTGTATCAGACTCAGAGGGAGAGACAGGGACAGAGGGAGCGACGGACAGAGGTTTGAATAATTTAGAGGATTTATTGATGAATTTGAGTTTCAGGTTAGTATCACTTGATATTCAAGTCATCTGCTCTTTTTGCTGTTGCATATCTACATGAAAGATAGCAGGCAAGTCTCATCAAGACCAATAAAAGACTGATTTGTTTTTCGTTGGATTGATCCACAGTCCTAATCAAGAAAAAGAGTTGCTCATACTTAAACTCTGAAAACAGGACTAAAACCTATAGCTGTCCTCCCTTCACCACACAGTCTATGTTTACCAGTAAATTAAATTAAATTTCACCCAGGTCTCTATTTAACAAACAGTCTATTGTCCTCTTTCTGGTCACTGGCCCTAATGCCAGTCAGAGATGAGTTGCCAAGAGTCTGCAGTAGTGATTGGTTCCCCTCCAGGAAGATGCTTCTCTCAAGCTCCTTCAGTGAAATGAAAAAAAATCTTTCATTTAGTTTCTCTTGTTTTTGTAAGTAATTGAGCAAGTCGCATACCCAGAAGCACTGGATCAAATAGCCCCCATGCAGCTGTGTGTGCACTGGCACAAAAATGTGAATCATTGTTTCCTGACTCATTCAAACGCCTGCATTAATTGCTCTAAATTGCATATTGGGGACTCATAAGACTTCACGACACGACAGACAATCTTTTGACTATTAATTTGTACTGATTTTGTTCATTTCAGTTTTTAATCACTGTGGCTCCTGTTGTGATTTTTTTATTTCTACGATGTTCTTTTTTTGGTACACAGTCTCCAGGGAGGCTATAGAGTTAATGTAATAGGTTTGGTTTATCAGCCATTGAGAACAACAATTCCATTTTTCGAGCTTGTCCAGAGAATAGCTACTGCATATTGCTTTTGATATCAGTTTCACACAGTCTGAAGTCTCTAGTACAAAATTTCGCCTATGAAGTATAACCCCATAGTGATCCCATTCAACTAACTGTCACTGCGCTCTATCTACCATAGCGATGTGTGATCACACGTGCGTTGGTTTTGTTTGTGTGAGAGAGAATGGGAGACAGACAGAGATAGAGAGAGAGAAAAGAGTGAGCTTCACATCTGTTTATTTGTTGATTATTATTGCTGCATGTATACACCACAGCACGAAATAACATCCATCCTGCTCCATTTACTGTATGTACATCTTGTCCTCTGTATGCAAGGTTGTTTGATATATGTCCCTGTGACATGACTCCGGAAATTAGAGTAATTGCTAGCGATATGTTTTAGGGTGAAGGGGCAGAAAAAAGCTAAAGGAGCAAAATGGGTAATAGAGAAGGGTGCATAGAGGAAAACATGCAGTGAATACAGAGATAACAGGAAAATGCAACAGTCCGTGAGTCTGGGAGCAACCCTGAAATGAAAGAGACGATAAGCGTTGTAGAGAGAGAGAAGACAGAAGGGAGGAAGTGACGGTGTTGATGAATTAAATATGTTTCTGCCAAGAACACACATCAAGAAGTGGGGCACAGAGATCCAGGGATATCCCTGTGTCTTTTGTGGCCTTCTTCTTGCTCCATCTCTCTTTGGCCCACTATAACTTCACTTCCTGTCCTCTTCACTGTCTTTTCTCTTAATATTCTTTTCTCCAACTTCTCTGTAATCTCTTCTTCTTGTCTCCAGATTTCACTTTTTACCTTCTCAGTGATTCTCCATGTTTTGTTATGTTATCCATCTCTGAGATTATCTTGCTATTTGTTCTAAGCATACCTAGAAATTACTACCATATTGGACATTTTTTGTGAAGGTTTCATTCTTTGGACCAACTAAGCAGAACACAGTCACAGATAAGCCAACTCAGTACAAACAGAGTTTATTGGGAGTTTTGGGTTGAGTGTGGATTCAGATTTGGGCTGGAGTGGATGTTGGGGAACAGGATTTGACGGTTGGATGGGTGTAGCAGGAGAGCAACCGGGCAGCTAAGGTGGATCTGGAGCAGAGACAAAACAGAAGTTAAACAGAGGTCTTCCAAAACACAGAAATACTAAAGCAAGTATTTTTAGGTTCAGCCAAGCTGTGTACCACATGGGTAAACTGACAATCTGGCAATGAACGGGATGAAGAACCGGTCTTAAATACTGCAGCAGCTTGTCGAGTGGATGAGATGATTGAAGCCAGGTGTGGAGAAAAACACCAGGGAGGCCACACCCAGCACACACACACACAGAGAGAGACAGAGACAAACAAACACAAAGGAGAGGAGAGATAATGAAGATTCCCTAACAATTTCGGCACCTCACAGTTTTTGCTCAATGACAAGGTTCAGTGCAGCAAAGAAATGATTTTACAGGAAGCACTGAAACCAAAGTAAGCCGAGTGTCTCTTACTGTAAGCCTGATTAGGGCTGCAATTAATGAATATGGTTTGGAATATTCATTTACTTAATGAATCATTTTTAAAAAATCATTTAAAAAATAGTGGAAAAAGTGGCATTCACAGTTTTTAGAGCATACAGTGATGTCAAGATATTCAATTTACAAAGAAGAACATGGTCACATTCGAGAAACTGGAATCAGAAAACAAGGCTGTGTATCATTCGGTCTTTCCATTTTTAATTGGCAATCAAAAATCAAATAAAAAAAAATTACTGGTTATTTTGTTTTTTGCTTTTTATTATAACTTTAGAGATACCAACAAACATACCATGACTGATAGGTCTGACTGGCTTATCTGGTCCTGATCGATCGATCGTGGCGGCTAGCAAGCTAATGTTTGTTGTTTGCTAACACTCCTTACCAAACTTCCGGGTCACGTAAACCCGACCAAGTAAATATTAAAATCAGATTGAGTGCTGTTGCTCGTTTTTCCATTTCATATTTTTGATCTGAGCCTAAAATTGAAATTTGAAAAACGAGGCATTTTTTTTGTTTTTGGTGTAAAAAAAAACAAACAATTTTTCATTATTTGATTGTTGATTGCGAATTTAAAATGGAAAGAACAAATGATACACAGTGGCAAATTAATTTTCTTCAGTTTCTTTCATTCAACTCAATAGATAATAGTAAAAACCTTTCTCTTCAATGAACACTTCTCTTCCTCTTCTTCTGCTCAGTCTTGATTTTTTATGTTTTGTTTATTAGCGTCCTTGGGTTTGTGAAAGGCGCTATATAAATCACATCTATTATTATTATTATTATTATTTATTATCAGCTAACCCATTAATAAAATAGACATTGTCACTCTTATGATCGTCTCCAAACCCTAATCCAAAAATTTACTCTCAACTGTACAAAAAAAGAACTTATTTGCTCCATTTTATGTGAAGAATATTACTTTTTGTCACATTTCCTGCTTGTATAGTGCTATACTTTACTTTCTTTCTTCCCACAGTTCTTTCATCGTTTTCTTTCCCCCTTTCCATCCTTTATACCTCTCAACTACCATTCTCTACTTTCCAACTCTCTGGTCGTACTTTTCTTTCCATTATTCTTGCCCCTTCCCTTCTTCTCTCCTGTTTTGTTCTACGTAGTCTTTCCTATTCTCTCCCCTTTGTCTTCAAGTCTCTTGCTCCCCTTTTAAGCCATCCTCTCCTTTCATCTTATCTTTCCTTATTCCCATTCTCCCATCTCATATTTTGCCTCTCTGACCCATTCCAATTCCTCCTCCTCCTCCTCCTCCTCCTCCCTTTTCATCTCATTTCTGCCACTCTGTTCCTCCCATGCCTATGCATCCCATGCTTCCCCCCCTTTTCCATTTACTCTACTCATTGCTTTCCCTATTCTTGACTTCTCCTTTCATCTCGTCTCCTCTCCTCCCCTCGCCATGAACCATAACTACCACTGCTCCACCCCCAACAAATGTCACCATGGATCAGTTGTAGAGTAGCGATACTCACCCCATTCACCCTGACACCCTTACACTACAGTACTGCTAAGCCATACCAAACGCAACTGTGTGTATTTTACACTTGGCTGCTAATGTTAGAACAAAACACCTCGGGCAAACTGTGGAGAATTCCTAAACACTAATTCAGACTAGCTGCTAGCTACTTAAGGCACAGGTCCCACTGTGTATAAATATGTTGCACCGTAAGTGTTAGTGCTGGGTTTCCTCTGCTTCTGTTTTTCTTTTACTCAATATAACGGCTCCCATCTGCAGCTATTTTCTTGCACTGAGATTTAGTCACAGCAGGGGGGTTTACTGAACAGACCTGCCCAAATCGAGACAGCGATGAGACTGTTTTAATGTTACAGCTCAATTGTTGTTATGCAGGGGAGTAGAGGATAGGATGTATTTTGTTTTGTTTTTTTTCAGTCACTTTCTGTTATTTTCTTATTGTTATAATGTCAAATATCTATGTTAAATGTGGTGAAACCAGGCGGGGAGTTCTGGTCCTCTGAAATGAGGCCAATGCGGAAGTAACTTAGAACTGTATTCTAGCAAAAGGCCACCAGGGGGCGACCGTCTCTATACAAGTCAATGGAGAATTCACCAACTTCTCACTTGATTTCTAACCTCAGTAAACATTTTCAAAATGTGTTTATGGTCTCAATCGCTAGTTTAAAGCCTTCTTCAATGCAGTATGATGTTCATTTGTGAAATTTTGGCCTCCCTGATTTTATATTTGACGATAAAGCAGGGTATGCATTAGGCCGTGGCTACGTCCTGATTGACAGGTTGATTGCCCTATGTCCTCGAAATCCAGCCCTCGCAACCATAGCAACCTCCCCGCTCCGCCCATGGCTCCGCCTCATGCCCATATAAGTAGAATCCGTGTTTTTATTTTTCCCAGCATGCACCTGAAATTTTCAAGGTGGCGCTGCCTAGATTTGAAACTATTGGCTTCCGAGCAGCAGTCCACAAACCAATGGGTGACGTCACGGATGTTACGTCCATTTTTTTTATACAATCTATGGGTCAAAGTCAAAATATGGGGTGAACATATGTAAAATGCTCCCTGCAAGTCAAAAGTCAGGGCTTCAGCCTGATCTGAATGTTTCATTTGCAATCTCACATCCACTTCCTCCTGTTATGATGTCAGATCCTTCATGCCTTCGTCGCTAAGGTTCTGCCATAAGATGAATAAGGAGTTTTTTCAACTTTAAATCATGCAAAGATATTCTAGTAGAGTCCCAGAATATAAATATAGACTTAGAAATGTGGATGATCTATCCCCTTTAAGCAGTTAAGTGTCACTGTTCCATGAGCCAGGGGTTAATGCATGCTTACACGAAATGATAAATAGAAGGAAGATATTTTTCTATGAGCCTCAGAAAACTTAACACATGTAGTTTACATCCTTGACTAGAGCTAAAATGTTCACTAGAGAGGGAATCACATATATGTTGTGATAGTATGGAGCTTTTGATGTAATGGAAAACCCATATAGGTGTGCTCCATACAGTAACATCTAACACCCTCCTTATTATTCTTTCACAGAATTAAAAAATGTAGAGCAAATATAGCTTTGAGGGTGTATGCAAGGTGGCAGGAACCAGTGCAATTAAATACATGAAAATGAAGAAATACTTGTTTTTTATCCCGTAAAGATGATTTAGCCGTAGCTTTGCCCGCTACTGTAAAGTTCATCTTCTGCTCCTCTGTGTTAGCACAATTAATTTACTATGTCACATGTGAAATCTTAATTCTGTGTTACTGTATCAAGAATACTATATGTGTTAGAGTGGTGTTGACAACCACACATGCACACACACATGCATGAACACCCACATACCATGCCTACACACACACACACACCGCTCCCTGTCACCCTCTATTATCATCATGATCATTTATTAAATGTGGCTTCCGCCAGAACAAGTGAGACTAAGAGTGAGGGAGCTCTGGGGAAGGAGGGATTGCTTTCTTAATTAAACGAGAGGAAAAAAGAGAAGGAGCGCGGTGCCACAGGCTGGGCTCCTTTGAAGAAAAAACATTTATCTCATTCACTGCATTCCCCTGCTCCTCGTTTCTCCCTCTCTGAGTTGGCTTAGTTACTCTGTGGCAGAGTACAACACAGACGCACACCAACACACACTGCAGTGTGCTGCGGCTCATTTTCTTTGTCAAGGTGCAACAAGAACATTGTTTCTTTTCCAGGTCACAAAAAAACTTTGCTAAATTATATAACATTAAACATCTTGTGCACCTGCTAATTTGGCTACATACACTGTTACTCACACGCACACAGTCATACATCTCAGTCATTTTGCCTGTGAGGTCCAGCACACTGTGAACTGAGCACATACTACATTGGTTTTTTTTTCAACTTTCCTTTCATGCCATATGCAGCAGTAATTGAATGCACAACCTTTAAATACACATTGTGATAGTATCATGCAAGCATCACCTCATTTCACCTCCTCATGCACTTTTCCTTGTTGAAACACGTTACCAAAAAAGCTACGTAAAAACAAAGTCTGCACAAATATATGTACATTTACATTATGGATATGAATTTGCATACAGTATGGTTATATACAAGTTTACATAAATGATTTGGTTATGAAGTGTAACTGTAGTTCAATGAGTATAGGTGGAGCCCCTTAACTGGCAATGCAGCATGTAGCACAGGAAGTCTTGGCGATGCTGAATTACTTGTATCCCCTGCAAGTAAGTGATGTGATTTTTTTCCTTTTGCTCTGTATTGTGAGCTGGAGGAGGCATTAACTACCATCCTGAACTAAAAAACCTCTAATGTTCTCAAAAGGATGGGTTGAAATGGGGTGAATCGTTTCTCAAGGCATTGCAAAGATGGTAGGAAGAATGGAATTAGCCTAAAAGCAAGGTTGAGCAAATGAGGACAAACATAACACGGAGGTGAAATGTAAGGGGGGGAAAAATGCATTAGTGGGACACAAAATTTGGTCTTTACCAGATGTAGAAAAATTGTCTGGAGGAGAAGATGATATTGCAGTTTCCAGGATTCTTCTGTTGTGCAGCCCTTTTCAGATTATAGACAAACAAAAGTGAAATGTCACATTGGGACAGATGAAGAAGTGGGTTGCTTATGGAGTGCTAGAAAACTCCAAGTATGCAGTGCCATCCCATGCAATGCTTGTATTTATTTATTTATTAAATAAATACCCCTATCCCTCCCTCCTTCCTTCATTCCTCCATCCTTCCTTTGTCCCTTCCTTCTTTCATCTGTCCTTCTTTCCTTCCTCCCTCCCTTTCTCTTTCCCTCCCTCCTTCCTTCTTTCCACCCTCCCTCCTACCTTCCTTCATTCCTTCTTTCCTCCATCCGTCCTTCGTCCCCTCCTTCTTTCCTTCTTTCCTTCCTTCCTCCCTTCCTTCTTTCCTTTCGTCCTTTCCTTCCTACCTTCCTTCCTTCCATCCTTCCTTCCTCCCTCCCTCCCTTCCTTCCTTCCTTCTTTCCTTTCCCTTTAGGGCTAACCCTAACCCCTAACCCTAACTCTTACCCATGTGGAGTTAAGATTACGCAAAAAAAGCACTTTGGTACTCTCCCTAACCTTAATCAAGACCTGACAGTGCCTAAAAAAATGTCTGGAGGAGAAGATGATATTGCAGTTTCCAGGATTCTTCTGTTGTGCAGCCCTTTTCAGATTATAGACAAACAAAAGTGAAATGTCACATTGGGACAGATGAAGAAGTGGGTTGCTTATGCAGTGCTAGAAAATCCCAAGTATGCAGTGCCATCCCATTTTTTATGTATTTATTTATTTATTTGCTTACAACGGGTTTACACAGTTAAGATAATCTTTTCAATCAAATGCACTGGTCTCCTTAAACTTGGAAACAACTTGATTGAGCTGATGGTGTTTATAAATTACGCATCATTTTGGCTGAGGTCAAAGGCAGTGGAAAAGCTGTCTTGACAGAGAGGTCCCTTGAAATGGGAAATCTTCCTGATGTGCTCCAACAGCACCCTAGGGAGAGCTTGGAGCTTCACCGGAAATTCCCACTGAGGGGCTGTTAAGCACACACACTGTGTCCTTTGCCTCACTCTCTGCACACAGCATGTTAAGATAATAGGAAATAGATGACACATACAGTAGGGTCCAAAACACTGAGCCCACTTTCCAATTCAAGTGAATGAGGAAGTGGTTTCAGACTTTTGGACCCCCATGTACCCTTAATAGAATACAATACAAGCCAACACTGAGGTTATTGAACAGGGCAGCAGAGATATCCCCTTTTCCTCATACCACTTCTGAAAGCCCATTCATCTCGAGTTTCTATTTTCAACTGGGCAGAAATGGTGACCAGAGTATTTTGGATCATCATTGGGAAAAAGCCCCAGGCCCACCAGACCCAACCTTTTAGGGCCCAAATCATTAGTGGCTACTCCCAGCAAGGCATCTAGCCCATTGCTACTTTCAGAAAATACTCCCCAGAGCTGAGGCACTGGCCAGGATGACCGCATCATTAGCTGAATCACTCCTGTCATGCACTTGGTTATGTGCCTGCTCTTCACCAACTGCTCCTGCCTGACTCTCACCAACAGGGGGGAAATCAGATGTGGCAGGAGCAAAAGCATCAAACAGCTTTTTGCAAATACAGCCGCCCCCTAGAATGGATTGTTGTGTTGATTCAGGAAAAAACTGCAGGGTATATATAATAGGCCACTAACGCTCAAGTCTCATAATGCCAGCGTACAGACAGCAGAGCATTTGTCTAGTGACAGCCCAGATCTAGATATGACATCTTCTCTATGGCCCGTATCTTTACCAACACATCCTTGTAGCAAAGATGAAAGTGACACAGAGCATCACATCTATATCTAGTAGGTTGATGTGGGGAGCCTTGTCAACAGACCACACACAAACCACTGCTGTCGTCATGGTGGTCTGCCTTCCTGCATGGATGAATCCCTACATGGATGGATTTTTGAATTAGAACATAAAAGGTTTTTCCCTGTGGTTAAATGATAGTTTGACTGCTATAGGAAGGTTAGGGTTAGGGGTTAGGGGTTAGGGTTACGGCTAACCCCTAACCCTAGGGGGCTAACCCTAACCCCTAACCCTAACTCTTACCCATGTGGGGTTAAGATTACGCAAAAAAAGCACTTTGGTACTCTCCCTAACCTTAATCAAGTCCTTCCTTCCTTCCTTCCTTTCTTCCTTTCCTTTCTCTCTCCCTCCCTCCTTCCTTCATTCCTTCTTTCCTTCATCATTCCTTCGTCCCTTCCTTCTTTCCTCTGTTCTTCTTTCCTTCCTCCCTCCCTTTCTCTCTCCCTCCCTCCTTCCTTCTTTCCACCCTCCCTCCAACCTTCCTTCATTCCTTCTTTCCTCCATCCGTCCTTCGTCCCTTCCTTCTTTCCTTCCTTCCTCCCTTTCTCTTTTCCTTCCTCCCTTCCTACCTTTCTTCCTCCTTTCCTTCCTTCTCCCTTCCTTCTTTCCTTTCCTCCTTTCCTACCTTCCTTCCTTCCTTCCTTCCTCCCTCCCTCCCTCCCTTTCCTTTTAGGACTAACCCTAACCCCAACCCTAACCCATGTGGGGTTAAGATTATGCAAAAAAGCTCTTTGGTACTCTCCCTAACCTTAATAAAGACCTGACAGTGCCTAAAAATAACCATACAAAGTTGAATTTCTGTTGTCGACATTGTATGCAATAGAAAAAACCCCAAAAAACCATACTCATACATTCAGCACCAACATTTTTTGCAACATGCCAGAAGTGTTCACTAACAACATGTTCTAGTTATGTTGACAGAAATTGTCATTCAGCCATCATTGTGTTTCTACAAGAGCATAGTTTCTGTTGTAATTTGGTCATATATGAATGCAATGTCAAGGAGACAGGGTTGGTGATGTTGTTTTTCTGGCCTGGACAATTTAATAATTTATATATATGACCACATCTCATCCACAGCAGCTCATGAGATGCATTGCTGTCATAGAAAGAGTGTTGGCAGCAAAGCAAGACAGGTGGTTAGAAAGTGATTTTTAGGATTCAGCTGTGACAGATTGGTGATAAATAGAAGAGAAAAAAAAAACAATATAAATTGTCTTAGTATCGCGTTGGGCGACTTGTCTTGAATTTTAAAGCCTCCGAACTTTACTAGAGGAGGAAACGCTATTCTCCCAAAGGATATTCTGACATTTTTGATGATGGTGATGGAGAGCACTGTCTAATACTGTCACTCCAAAATCTCTCCTACTGGTGTTCAATTGAGTCGAGATCTGGTGAGTGTTCATACTCATCAAACCATTCAGTGAGCACTTCCACATTTGTGACCTGTCTGTACCTCAATGTTATTTCATCTACTTAATTAAATTCAATACAGGGAAGGTTCACACACATTTTCAATGGGATAAAAGGGGGCTGTATTGTTTCAGAGGGCAAATACTGTGTGGAATGAAAACTTTTAATCATGAGACGCTAGTTAAGTTGTTTTATGTCTCTATTTCTATCCTAATTAAAATTTGACATACAGAACTGTGCTTGTATTTTTATGGACAATTTCCTGTTCATACATAATCATAAATCCTATTATTAATTCATAAAGATGAATACCTGCTTTCACACACACACACACACACACACACACACACACACACACACACACACACACACACACCAAACACTCTGCAGATAAAGGTCATGAAAGGTCAGCGACTTCTCCCATTGCTCACAGTCAGCGTTCAGTCTGAGATTGAGAAGGAGTGAGAGTGACGAGAGAGATGTGGGAGAAGTGAGAAAGGAAGATGGAGGGAGATTAAGAGGAGAGATGGAGAGGTAAAACAGGTATGGTACTGTAAGGGTGAGAGAAAAGAGAAGCAGGGAGACGTAGAAGTGAGGATGGATTACAGGTGGAGGAGACAGAGAATAAATGAAGAACAAGAGGGGGGACCTCAGACAGAGATATGAGAAACATAAAGCAAAAGAATAAAAAATGAGAAGAGAGTCGACATGGGAGGAGGTTAAGAGAGAGAGAGAGTGGTTTTCACACAGTGGACCACTGATGGATGGTTGGCATTTAGCTCCCCTCTACCTCCGGAAATAACTAATTAAGCGAGAGAGAGAGAGAGAGAGAGAGAGAGAGAGAGATTTGTGCATGAGTACAGAGCTGGGGAACGATATAGATTAGGTTCTCTTAATGCTTTGCTTAAGAATTTACATCCGACTGTCTAAACCATAGACTGTATAAAAGAAATGGACGTAACATCCGTGACGTCACCCATTGGTTTGTGGACTGCTGCTCGGAAGCCAATAGTTTTCGGATCTGGGCAGCGCCATCTTGAAAATTTCAGGTGCATGCTGGGAAAAATAAAAACACGGATTCTACTTATATGGGCATGAGGCGGGGCCATGGGCGGAGCGGGGAGGCTGCTATAGTTGCGAGGGTTGGATCTCGAGGACATTGGTCAATCAACCTGTCAATCAGGACGTAGCCACGCCCTAATGCATACCCTGCTTTATCGTCAAATATAAAATCAGGGAGGCCAAAATGTCCCAAATGAACATCATACTGCATTGAAGAAGGCTTTAAACTAGCGATTGAGACCATAAACACATTTTGAAAATGTTTACTGAGGTTAGAAATCAAGTGAGAAGTTGGTGAATTCTCCATTGACTTGTATAGAGACGGTCGCCCCCTGGTGACCTTTTGATAGAATGCAGTTCTAAATTACTTCCGCGTTGGCCTCATTTCAGAGGACCAGAACTCCCCGCCTGGTGTTGACTGAAAACACACTGACTGACTGGTGTGAACTGATCATAACTGCACTGATAACAGCAGCCACACCTCCATAAGAGTTCATCCCAAATCTCACTGATTTTAAAGTAAATACGACTAGATTTTGACACATAAGCTTTTGTTTTGTTTACCTCTACCTGTCTTTTCCACCTTTTGCCCCCTGAAATACCTTTCTATGCCTTTTTTGCTTCTTTGCATGCACCCCACATAGTCTCCTTGATGCCACTTGGTCTGAGAGCTATTGGATTGGTTTTGTGGAAGTACTCCAACACAGTTATGGTGAGCCAGGAGTATATAACATTCTGGCAAATTGTGAGATGGTTTTTTGAAGGGTGTGTTCGTATTTTCACCCTTAAAGCTCAGCGTCTTACTTTTCTGCTCATGTGACAATAGCTGGAAGGAGAAAGGTCTACTGATAAAATATTATAGCTCACTGAAACTTTTCAGTTTTTACACATTGCTTGCTCTACATTCAGTCTGTTTTGACTGTTCTTTCTCTCTCCCTTTCTCTCTCCTTCCCTCCTTCCTTCATTCCTTCCTTCTTTCCTTCCTTCCTTCCTCCCTTCCTCTTTTCCTTCCTCCCTCCCTTCCTTCTTTCCTTTCCTCCTTTCCTTCCTTCCTTCCTTTCTTCCTCCCTTCCTTCCTCCCTCCCTCCTACCTTCCTTCATTCCTTCCTTCTTTCCTTCCTTCCTCCATTCCTCTTTTCCTTCCTCCCTCCCTTCCTTCTTTCCTTTCCTCCTTTCCTTCCTTCCTTCCTTCCTCCCTCCCTCCATCCCTTCCTTCTTTCCTTTCCTCCTTTCCTTCCTTCCTTCCTTCTCCCTTCCTCCCTCCCTCCGTCCCTCTCTCCCTTCCTTCCTTCCTTCTTTCCTCCTTTCCTACCTACCTTCCTTCCATCCTCCCTCCCTCCCTCCCTCCCTCCCTCCCTCCCTCCCTTCCTTCCTTCTTTCCTACCTTCCTTCCTTCTATCCTTCCTTCCTTCCTTGACTCGAGGACAACAGGAGTGTTAAAAACCTTCATTGCATATTAACAGAGAGCCACTGTTTACTTAGCAAATAAAGCATATTGCAATACAAATACATCTTTTATGTGACTCTCTCTCACTGACTAGATAAACCAGAGCAGTGAAAGTTGCCAGTGTTTATGTTGTATATCATGTTTGTAATGTTTGTAGAGTTTAACCACAGGGGGTTTTCCAGGGTATTTTTTCTTACCTCCATCTGGCATCTTCCTCGAACTCCATTATTCTGTTGATTATGTGGAAGAAAACCAACAAAGAGTCATTCATAACACAGTTTTAATCTATGTGAAGTGGAAAATCCAAACATTATAGAAATTACCTTTTAGGTTTTGCTTCGAGTGTGTAGCTCTGCTTCAGACTCTTTGCCTTCTTATTAAAGCTTTTATAGAAATATAATCAATGAGCATAATGACATACAAATGTTGAAGTGGATGCTATTAGTTTAACCATCAATAATATATTGCACAATATAACACATCACACAAATGTATCACTGATATGCTTACTTAAAAATAGAAGTACCTTAAAAGATTCATATACTTACTTACACTATAAGCACATTTTAAATGACTGGAAAAAAACATATACATCAGTTTACCTCTGATCAGACAAGATAGGCATAAGATAGTGTTTTATCACAGGTCAAATATGGCTTCCAACTAGTTATAGAAAAACATTTTTATTTTATATAGATCAATATATTATTTTTACGACGGAGTATTAGAGCCACATTTAGAAAAAAAAAATCACAAACTTCGAGAATAAAGTCGTAATATTCTAACCTGTTGTTTTAGAGGAAGACAGTTGGTAAAATGAGGGCCGTGGAGGATTTTGTGGAGTTTTACTTTAGGATAGCTTTCACAAACAAGGAGATACTTAATCTTTTGGCACATCAGCATCATATCATCATAAGTATTAGGACTTTAAAAAGAATATGCAAGAAAATGCATCTTTTCCGGAGAAAGAACCAGATGGACTTGGAGGAAATCATTATGACTTTATTCTCGTAAATTACGACTTTATTCTCGAAGTTTGTGATTTTTTCCCCCCTCAATGTGGCCCTAATACTCCGTCGTATATTTTACCTGAGATTCTTCCAGTTTGACCCGTTAGCATGTAATCATTGCAGGAACTGTGGAAAAAGCAACCATCAAACAGAGACAGGGACTGAAAGATAAGACACACATACATCATTGATTTATGTACAAACTAAGTAATAACTTTAGTTCCCAACAGAGAGTGAAGAGATGAATCTGGGTCCAGACTCAAGTACTAAGTGAGTCTGAAAGTGAGTCCTTAGTGGATTATGACTGCTGTTCCTCTTAAACCAAAAGCAAAACAAACATGTGAGGTGAAAAAAATTAATCCTGAGTTGTTGTTTTTTTACATATATGCAAATGTGTGTGCACGGAGATGAGGAGTTAAGTGACCGAGCTAATGGAGCTCTATCAGTATCACCCACACTGTGAACTTTCCTTCCTTCCTTCCTTCCTTCCTTCCTTCCTTCCTTCCTTCCTTCCTTCCTTTCCTTTCTCTCTCCCTCCCTCCTTTCTTCATTCCTTCTTTCCTCCCTCCTTCCTTCATCCCTTCCTTCTTTCCTCTGCCCTTCCTTCCTTCCTCCCTCCCTTTCTCTCTCCCTCCCTCCTTTCTTCTTTCCTCCCTCCCTCCTCCCGTCCTCCCTCCCTTCCTTCATTCCTTATTTCCTCCATCCGTCCTTCGTCCCTTCCTTCGTCCCTTCCTTCCTCTTTTCCTCCCTCCCTCCCTCCCTCCGTCCCTTCCTTCTTTCCTTTCCTCCTTTCCTACCTTCCTTCCTTCCATCCTTCCTTTCTCCCTCCCTCCCTCCCTTCTTTCCTTTCCTCCTTTCCTACCTTCCTTCCATCCACAGAATATATGCAAAACCATGAACAGACACCAGTACTAACCTTAAATAGTACTCAGCCTTTTGAGTCTTTCTAAAAGGGTAACCATTACATTTTAGGATACTGTGATATAGTTTCAGTTATTAAACATAACAAACAATTTGGTTGTAACAACTCTAAAGGCCATTACCATCACATAATGGGTCCTTCTAGGGCAAAGCAGTGTCGTTTTAGTACTCAAATGAGAGGCAGAAGGAGAGGAGAGGAAGTGGGAACGAGAAGCTGAGGAAAAGAGGTAGAGACACAAAGACAGAAATGAAGAGATGAAAAGGGACACGCAGACAGAAAGCTTTTATACCAAATAGTAAAGTGACAAAGTGCTCTGGAGGAAAAAAAGGGGGTAAAAAAAATAAAATAAAAAAACACACAGAGATGAAAAGAGACAGGTACAGCTTTCCTGATAAACCCCACCCAAACAGACAAAGTGCCTTCCTTAAATACACACACACCCACACACCCACACACACACACACACACACACACACACATTCTCTCTCTCACATATATATATATATAGACATAGATAGGTAGATAGGTGGATGGATAGATAGATAGATAGATCAATAGATGGACGGACGGACGGACGGACACTGTATATAGATGGATAGATAGATAGATGCTGCTGTTATGTGGTATTCACTTTAACTATTAAAGCGACCACTCAAGAGGCAGAGGCAGCACTTTTCACAACCACTTCTCACACTCACACTCACACACACACACACTCACACAAACACACACATGCGTATATATTCACACTGTGCTGTGCTGTTTGTAAAAGTCTAAACTGCATTCACAGACACACACGCAGACGTTACATTTCTAGGAGGGGATTAAACACAGCATGCTAGCACCTACACTGTGTATGGATCTGCTGGTGTTATATCCACACAGGCACAACCTGCAACTGTAACTTCTTTTAAACACAGGTCAAAAATAGCTTGTGTGTCATCTTAACCCTCCTGTTGTCTTCGAGTCAAGGAAGGAAGGGAGGAAGAAGGAAGGGAGGAAAAGAAAGGAGGGAGGGAGGGAGGAAAGGAAAGAAGGAAGGAAGGGAGAGAGGGAGGAAGGAAGGATGGAAGGAAGGTAGGAAAGGAGGAAAGGAAGGGAGAAGGAAGGAAAAGAGGAAGAAAGATAGGAAGGGAAGAAGGAAAATAGGAAGGAAGGAAAGAAGGAAGGGACGAAGGACGGATGGAGGAAAGAAGGAATGAAGCAAGGTAGGAGGAAGGGAGGAAAGAAGGAAAGAGGGAGGGAGAGAGAAAGGGAGGGAGGAAGGAAAGAAGGACAGAGGAAAGAAGGAAAGGACGAAGGAAGGATGGAGGAAAGAAGGAATGAAGGAGGGAGGGAAAGAAAGGAAAGGAAGGAAGGAAAGAAGGACATAGGAAAGAAGAAAGGGACGAAGGAAGGATGGAGGAAAGAAGGAATGAAGGAATGAAGGAAGGAGGGAAGGAGAGAGAAAGGACGGAAGGAAGGAAAGAAAGAAAGAAAGAAAGACACAATATATTTTTAATCTATACACTGATTAACACATCTGCACACAAACACATAAATCACATACAAATCTGGAATTAAATAATTAATCATAATTTTATTTGCACCGTGACTGCCATGCATAAAACATCGCCATGCAATCCTTGGCACAGACTCACAGTCGTACACACAGTGTCTTTGTGTCTGTCTGGCACATGTTCGCATCGGTACATGTGGAGGCATGTGAGCAGCGCAGACATGATTTTGTGCTGTTTACAGTGAAAACAAACAAGCGCTCCATTATTCATGTTGATTAAGGAAACAGCTCCGTTTCTGTGTTCCACTAACAAGTCAGGAAGAGAGGCAAAACGGAAACTGTCTTCGTTCCCATCAGCAAATTCATAGTCACACACACAGACACACACACACACACACACAAACAGCTGACTGCTTTCCATCCATAAATGACACATAGCTCTGATTTGACCTCATTTAGTTGAGTTGTCTGCGATGTTCCTTTGTTGGACCATCTACCCTCTGACTCATTATGTGACTTCTAAAACCAATCGGCTGCACCATGATGATTTTGGTTTGTCCTATTACTGTTGAGGTGATAAATATTAATGCATATTTTTAATTAGATTAGACAGCTTTGTAAAGGTCTGTTGAACAGTATATATCGCTGAATGAGTAATAATAATAGTACATTTTATTTTTATAACGCGCTTTTACAAGTGCTCAAAGACGCTTACAGACAACACCAAAAATATGGAACAAAGTAAAAAAGACATAAAATGAAAAGAACAAATAATGAAGAAGGTTAAAAAGACATAAAATGGAAAGATGATAAAAGAACAGTTTACAGGTTAAAAGCCAGTTTAGGTGTGATTAAGAGTGATTTGAAGGTATGGGGGGTCTGTACAGTCTCCGATGGGTTTAGGGGAGTGAATTCCAGAGGGTGGGGGCAGCAGCGGAGAAGGCTCTGTCCCCCCAAGTTCGGGGCTTGGTCCGAGGGGGGGTAGGGCAAGGAGATTTCCCTCTGAGGATCGGAGGGCACGGGAGGGGGTGTAATGGTGGAGCAGGTCTGTGAGGTAGGTGGGGGCCAGGTACATGCACAAGTTGGGGAAAAAACTAAACTGACGAAAAAAGTAGTTTTATATTGTACCTGTAGACAGTATGAGCTAATAGTGTAACATCTTTGGGATTGTGTTGTTATTTAATATTTTATCAACTGAATGTTAAAGTACACCGGTCAGCCAAAACCTTACAGGCAAAATGAAAAATATTGCTGATCTCATTAAAATGGGATATATGGGAAATATATATTAAGATGTATTATTAGGCAGCAAAGTGAGCAATTAGTTCTTGATGTGTTGGAAGCAGGAAACATGGAGAAGCATAAGCATCTGAGTGACTTTGATAAGGGACAAACTGTGATGGCATCTCCAAAACGGCAGGTTCTGATCTCATTAAAATGGGATATATGGGAAATATATATTAAGTCAAGTCAAGTCAAGTCAAGTTTATTTATAAAGCACATTTAAATTAATATTAAGATGTATTATTAGGCAGCAAGTGAGCAGTTAGTTATTGATGTGTTGGAAGCAGGAAACATGGAGAAGCATAAGCATCTGAGTGACTTTGATAACAGCCAAACTGTGATGGCTGGATAGCTGAGTCAGAGCATCTCCAAAACAGCAGGTTCTGTGTGCAGTGGTCAGTACATATATATATATGTATATGTATATATATATATATTCATGGAGTCCCTAATATCAGTGGCAGAAAAGAGGGATCTGCTGCTGTCAGTAATGGACTGTCACCGCCACCCCCCGCCACACAACTTTAACTGGACAGAGGAGTATATGTTCAGATGTTCAGCAGCAGACTTCTGTTGCTGTCATGCTCAACGGACAGGTTGAGGAGGTCCTTTGTCCCTCGGGCCATCCAGCTTTGTAACTCCACACTGTAGGAGAGGGATGACTGACTTCTTTTTTTTTATATATTATTATTTTTGGACTGACTGACTGTATGACCTGACTTAATATAGGCTATAAATTATCTATCTATATCTATCTATAGATATGTGTGTGTGTAAGCAGATCTCATATACACACACATACAAATACATATTTCAACAACAATGTAATTCATAAAACATGAAAGGCATGAAGACAAAATATAAATATTATAGGTCTAAATGCAAATAATTGTGAATTGTATCATTGTAGTGAAGTAACTGAATAAATCCATAGCATGACATGATTACTCTGATCCTGCACAAAAATGATTTATTTTTATTCCAATCACAAATTATTATTTATTTATTTATTTGTTTGAAGTCATTATTTTGCAAAACTGAACAATAATAGACATCAACAGACACATATACTAAGGGTTACAAGGTAAATAAATTATATAATGAAAGAAAGAAAAGTTTAAGTATCATTGAATTTCATTTATTAAGAATTAATAAAGATTTTCTATTATAGAGTTTGATTTTGTGAATGTCAAATTTTGTAAAGATCATTATTCATGATATAATAACAGTGTAAGTTTACAGTATATATTAGTTTTAAATGGTGTAACTAAGCAGCTCATTGACGTCATAGCGAATGATGAGAAACTGCAATGCACAGCGGTTAATCTACAGCACAGTGGCTGTTGCTGATTACTCACCCACTCCCTCCGTCCCTCAGCTGTTGGAGGGTCAATCCCATGAAGTTCACTTGAGTTTTTCAGAGAACTGGAATGACACTTTTCATGGCAGCGGGGGTTCATTCAAGGGTAAGTTCAATGGAGAACTCAACGAGGGCATGTTGAACAAATACTGAAACTCAGCCAATAACTTCCAACCACCACCAGTAGTAAAATATAGAGATGTTCCGATACCATTTTTCCCCTCCTGATACCGATTCCAATACTTGTGCTGTGTGTATCTGCCGATACCGAATACCAATACCGATACCAGTGTGTTAAAAAAAAAAAAAAAAAAAAAATCATACTATGCCTGCATGATTGTGATATGATTATCATTGTGGTAAAGCCTGGCTCAGGTTAAAGCCTTTGCAAAACATGAATGAATACAGCAAATGGAAGCAATTTATTTTTTAAATTTAGTGCAACAGCAACTTAACTAAAATAATCTCAGAATAATATTTTTTTTTTTAATAAAGTGCAGCCACAATATTGTAAAATAAAAAAGGCAGTCTCCAGAGTTTGCTGCTGCAGTTTGTCCTTCTCTCTTCCCTTAGCTTTGGTAAATTCATCGTGCTCTTCAGCATGACGCGTCTTCAAATATCTGATTAAGTTGCTGGTGTTGAAATTTGCAACACTAGTGCCACCCATAGACTGTATAAGAAAGCGCCAAACCGCCTACATGATGCGCTAACGTTAGCTCCTTGTTACAGGTGTTAGGTGATCAATTCTTCTTCGCCCCTCTAAAACAGCAGCTACCGATGCCAGCATAGCGCAACTGTTTTAAGAGCAGCGAAGAAGAAGTGTGTCAGAGCTAACGGAGCTAACCAGTAAATAGATTCCTATTTCTAATTACTAATTACGTGGTATTGGATCAGTGCCTGGACTCCAGTACTCGCCGATACCGATGCCAGCATTTATGGCAGCATCGGAGGCATTTCCGATACTGGTATCAGAATCGGAACAACTCTAGTAAAATACCTCTTTACAATATCCACAGTCAAGAAGCCACTGTCAAAATTATACAAATATATTTCATCAACTGGAGACTCCACCATAACAATCCCTATCAGTGGCTGTTAAAAAAAAAAAAAAGATTAATCAATTAATATAAACGCACTGGAAACAGATTTGCAATAACAGCTCATTTAATATAATACTATACACAAAACACACACATCTCAACACAGATTGCACAGATGGCAACATATTTCCCCGTTGTACTCCCAACATAACAGATATACTTCACTCAGTATGGCTTTGCATGGAATAACATAATCATTTCCATTTCCAAAATCTTAGGTCACAGCACTCCCCTTCCCCCCTTCCCTCTGCCTCTTAAGAGACCTCACACCCATCAGTCACCTACACAAATATCACAACGTCATTACCACATTAAAAAAAAGACAATATTGCTCAACTGGAAATACAGACACAAAATAACAAGATTTTTTTTGGCAGAACATTTCTCAGTGGAACAAATCATTGCATCCAACTAAAAATCAAACAGTTATATTTCATGACACCTGCGCCCCCTTTCTGAAAACTCTGATTCTGCCAGTGAACTAAAACCTCAACTTTTTCATTTTCTTTTCTTCATGTAAGTATAACAACGCATATTCATGTTGTACATAAGCACTTATTATATTAACCCTCCTGTTGTCCTTGAGTCAAGGAAGGAAAGGAGGGAGGGAGGGAGGGAGGAAGGAAGGAAAGGAGGGAGGGAGGAAGGAAGGAAAGAAGGGAGGAAGGAAGGAAAGAAGGGAGGAAGAAGGAAAGGAGGGAGGGAGGAAGAAAGAAGGAAATGATGAAGGAAGGAAGGAAGGGAGATAGAAGGAAGGAAAGGAAGGAGGAAGGAAGGGAGGGAGGAAGAAGGAAAGAAGGGAGGGAGGAAGGAAAGAAGGGAGGAAGAAGGAAAGGAGGGAGGGAGGAAGAAAGAAGGAAATGATGAAAGAAGGAAGGAAGGAAGGAAGGGAGATAGAAGGAAGGAAAGGAAGGGAGGAAGAAGGAAGGTAGGAAGGAGGAAGGGAGGAAAGAGAGAAGGGAAGGAAGTAAAGAAGGAGGTAGGAAGGAAGGGAGGAAAGAGAGAAGGAAGGGAGGAAGGAAGGAAATAAGGGGAGAGAGGAAGAAAGAAGGAAATGAGGAAGAAAGAAGGAAATGAGGAAGGAAGGGAGGAAGGAAGGGAGGAAGGAAGGAAGGAAGGGAGGGAGATAGAAGGAAGGAGGAAGGAAGGAAGGGAGATAGAAGGAAGGAAAGGAAGGAGGAAGGAAGGAAGGGAGGAACAAACAGTAAGAAGTCCAATCTGTATTATTATTAGGCAGCAGCAGAAGAGTCTCATGGGGAAAATCAGCATCTCAAGGACCTTGTTGTTGTTCAAATCACAACACAGTATGTAGCTAAAGTCATCTTAGCAATAAGCAGAAGACGATGTCATTACACATCACAGGTCATACCTGGTGGTGACAACACATTCAATGTTATTTCTTGGAGGCATAACAGAAGAAAATAACCTTGAGACATCTAAATCACTGCAACATTGCAACACAAAGAAAACTCTTACACTCTTCCCTTGCTTTCTTTCTTGGAGGCTATTGTGAACGATTCCTGCTAAATTGTGTTCCCCGCAGTGAACCCGACCGTGCATATTGATGAGAGACAACACGCTAGCAGACAGGAAGGCACTTTGATTTTGAACTGTGGTCGGAATAATTGGAACATTTATAAATGAAAACATATATACGTGCTCACACTAACGCACTGGCATACCCTAAATACACCACTACCCCCCCCACACACACATGCATAGACACACACACACACACACACACACACACACACACACACACACACATGCATGCATACTGCTAATGTTTATTAGGTTGAAAAGCAGACATTTGGACGACTTCCCCTGTTTTGAATATTCATGAGCACCTGTTTTATACCGAGCACCCATGAGATCACCAACACAACATTAGCACAGGCTTACGTGCCTCTGGATTTTTTTATGTTTTTATGTATGTGTGTGTTTTATGACTGTAACTTGTGTTAAAGTGCTGTACAGATGACAATTGATAGAAGAAGATAAATTATTGCATGACAAAGGCTGAAAGTTTTTAATCATGCATATTCAGCTATTTGCTCGATAACATGATTTAAAACTCTGCTACTGTCCAAAGAAAAAGTTCTGTTGAAGCACAATCAATTCTGACATGAGCGGGGAAAACTTTTAGCCAACATATCCTTATTCAAACTGGATTACACCTAAATAAATTATGCAGAAAACCCCTAAATGCTCAGCGAGAAACACTTTTTGTGGTGCTGTCCACACTGAGCTCTTTCTGCTAACGCTATAATGTAAGCAGTATGTGACTGAACAATGGCATCGCCTCTCCGTTTCCATCCATCTTCACTGGAAAAGATGAAAGACCTTGTTTCTGTGAAAAGTGGATATTCATGTGCATAATGTTAAATTTGATGCTGATGCAGTGTATTATGCCTCCTCTGTATAATCTATAACAAAAGCCAAGATAATTTAGTCAAAGATGGGGAAGGTTTATTACTTTCTCTGAAATTGTTTAACGCCCGGAGCCAAAAATCTCTGTTACCTAAATTGCAACGTTAACACGGCATTACCCTTTGCCATTCTTTCCTCTTGTATTTGTGTTTTCACTGTTTTTAATGTGTTATTGTCGAAGGATAACACTTACTTGTTGTTATGAGGAGGAGTGAAGATATGTGAATTCATTATTGTAAAGGTTAGGGAAATGGGGTTTGAGTTAAACTAAGACTTCATTTCTTATATCATAAGATATAGAAGTGCTGAATAATGTCTGCAACATATCTATTGTCCTTTGTAAACAATATCAATAATATACTGGATTGTATATAATAGAAGTTAGGCAAAAGGGGGTAAAATAAAAGATAATTAAAGATGGTGTAAAGTGAATTCAGACATTTTCTTCTAAACACATTAAATAGGTCATAAATGTATTTCATGTATGTTTCAAGATTTCTGTATTCAGGATTTAGTGGGCAGGTCTGAAAATTGGCATAAACCCGCCCCTGCTGCTGTAGAGATATAAATACATTCAGCACACACTACTACTATTATAGTCTACCGTTAGCCAGTTAGCTGAGTTAGCTGCAGAGTTAGCCGCTGAGCTAGCCACAGAGCTAGCAGCCGAGTTAGCCGCCGAGCTAGCCGCAGAGCTAGCAGCCGAGTTTGCCGCCGAGTTTGCCACCGAGCTAGCGGCAGAAAGCTCTCAGAAGTAGCGTCCATGTTTCTGGTAGAGGTGGTGACTTTGATTGACAGGTGACAATTGGTAGGGGGCGGGGTTTCAGCGGACTAGGCGGGCACTCCCACAGCGTTTGGTAGCAGAGAAAGAGGCTGAGTTTTACACAACTTTGAAGCCTAATTTCATATATTTGGTGATTTTTTTAATCATTCAAATTTGGCAGGGTGGTAAACAGCACACTTTTCTGTGGTATGTCAAACTCAGAACACATATTTATTCTTACTTTACACAGACTTTAATTCATTATCATTCATTTTATACATGAGGCTAGCAATCATTCAACAACATGGCCTTTTTTATCTGTTCCTGGTCATATTCACAAAGTTGTGGATGTTTTGCCCCAGCAGTCATAAACACTCTTCCAAATGTGGTTTATCTGTCTGCAGCAGTACGGGGGAGGGGATGCATGGCTCTGCCTGTTTTAGTTATCAGGATTCTGTTGCCATTTGGCTCCTTTCATGCAGTAGTTTGCTTACAAGGCATGTTTTTATAAATCTTGAATTATTGGCAACATCACTCGAGGGGCTCATTACACATATTAATTTGTGCAATGGATAAATTCTCAGAGGGACCTACAATACCTATCAAGATTAAGAAATACTAGATCAGATTCTACTAGATAGAGAGTAGTTATGTTGATATAAAGATTATCATTAATACTGGCTTTGCTTGGGATTTAAAAAATATTATGTAATCATTTAAAGAGACCTGCATGTTGACCTTTGGAAAGAAAGGATTGATTGTGTTAAAGAACAATTCCTCCACCTTCCATCCTTCCTTGCTTCCTTCCTCCATCCTTCCTTACTCCTTTCCTTCCTTCCTCCCTTCCTTCTCTCCTAAATTCCTTCCTCTTTTCGTCCTTACTCCTTTCTTTCTTTCCTTCCTTCCTTCCTCCCTTCCTTCTCTCCTAAATTCCTTCCTCTTTTCGTCCTTACTCCTTTCTTTCCTTCCTTCCTTCCTTCCTTCCTCTTTTCGTCCTTACTCCTTTCTTTCCTTCCTTCCTTCCTTCCTCTTTTCGTCCTTACTCCTTTCCTTCCTTCCTTCCTTCCTCCTTTCCTCCTTCCCTCCTTCCTCCCTTCCTTCTGTCCTAAATTCCTTCCTCTTTTCGCCCTTACTCCTTTCTTTCTTTCCTTCCTTCCTTCCTTCCTTCCTCTTTTCGTCCTTACTCCTTTCCTCCTTTCCTCCTTCCTCCTTTCCTTCCTTCCTTTCTTCCTTCCTCCTTTCCTCCCTCCTTCCCTCCTTACTCCCTTCCTTCCTCTTTTCCTCCTTCCTCCTTTCTTTTCTTCCTTCTGTCCTTCCTTGACCTGAGGACAACAGGAGGGTTAAAGAACAATTCCTGGAGATTAATTTTAACACAGATCAGCAGTGTCCATACTGCATATGTGAAAGTCTGAATATTATAGCTTAGTTTTTATTTTTTTATCTTGCAAGCTGGTATGATGCATGTAACTGTGTATATAACAAGCCCATGATGTACGAAGTCACATAAACCCCCCCTTTACCAGCCCCCCCAAACTCCCACACAAACATACTGTAGGCAGCAACTGATGTCAACGCCTTCCTTGAACACATAAAGGAGCATAAAAATAGACACGCACTGACACTGGTGTTAAAAAGTAACCAACAACCATGTGGTGAGGACATGTCATGTGATGTGCACACACACAAAACTCCCACAGACAGCCGGTCATATTTAGCTGACACAAAAGCCTTGATGTAGACCCCCACCTTCTCCTTGCAATGCAATAATTTCTCTGAGGCCAATTCTCTGCAGGCACATTCACATCACAGAATAAAATCTTTCCCTTCTCTCTCTCTCTCTCTCTCTCTCTCTCTCTCTCTCTCTCTCTCTCTGTCTCTCTCTCTCTCTCTCTCTCCCTCTCCCTCTCCCTCTCCCTCTCTAGCCCTT
>JAJDFG010000687.1:0-93902 GCA_021039105.1 Scomber colias
CTGAATTAAAAATGTGTAAAATCAAGCACCGTGAGGGCATTGTGTGAAAATTGTCAAGGATTTTCCAAAGCGGGCAAAAATTGAAAAAAATGACAGGGCCGGTAGTGTCGAAAAAGTCAAAAATGGGAAGGGTGGGGGGATTGTCCCAAAACTTGCTACAAGGGGCCAGAGGGGCGGCCTGAATGAAAAATGTGTAAAATCAAGCACCGTGAGGGCATTGTGTGAAAATTGTGAAGGTTTTTCCAAAGCGGGGAAAAATTGAAAAAAATGACAGGGTCGGGTAGTGTCGAAAAAGTCAAAAATGGGAAGGGTGGGGGATTGTCCCAAAACTTGCTACAAGGGGCCAGAGGGGCGGCCTGAATGAAAAATGTGTAAAATCAAGCACCGTGAAGGCATTGTGTGAAAATTGTGAAGGATTTTCCATAGGGGGAAAAATTGAAAAAAAATGACAGGGCCGGGTAGTGTCGAAAAAGTCAAAAATAGGAAGGGTGGGGGATTGTCCCAAAACTTGCTACAAGGGGCCAGAGGGGCGGCCTGAATGAAAAATGTGTAAAATCAAGCACCGTGAAGGCATTGTGTGAAAATTGTCAAGGATTTTCCAAAGCGGGGCAAAAATTGAAAAAAATGACAGGGGTCGGTAGTGTCGAAAAAGTCAAAAATGGGGAGGGTGGGGGATTGTCCCAAAACTTGCTACAAGGGGCCAGAGGGGCGGCCTGAATTAAAAGTGTGTAAAATCAAGCACTGTGAAGGCATTGTGTGAAAATTGTGAAGGATTTTCCATAGGGGGAGAAATTGAAAAAAAATGACAGGGCCGGTAGTGTCGAAAACGTCAAAAATGGGAAGGGTGGGGGGATTGTCCCAAAACTTGCTACAAGGGGCCAGAGGGGCGGCCTGAATGAAAAATGTGTAAAATCAAGCACCGTGAAGGCATTGTGTGAAAATTGTGAAGGATTTTCCATAGGGGGAAAAATTGAAAAAAAATGACAGGGCCGGGTAGTGTCGAAAAAGTCAAAAATAGGAAGGGTGGGGGATTGTCCCAAAACTTGCTATCAGGGGCCAGAGGGGCGGCCTGAATGAAAAATGTGTAAAATCAAGCACCGTGAAGGCATTGTGTGAAAATTGTCAAGGATTTTCCAAAGCGGGCAAAAATTGAAAAAAATGACAGGACCGGTAGTGTCGAAAAAGTCAAAAATGGGAAGGGTGGGGGATTGTCCCAAAACTTGCTACAAGGGGCCAGAGGGGCGGCCTGAATGAAAAATGTGTAAAATCAAGCACCGTGAAGGCATTGTGTGAAAATTGTCAAGGATTTTCCAAAGCGGGCAAAAATTGAAAAAAATGACAGGGTCGGTAGTGTCGAAAAAGTCAAAAATGGGAAGGGTGGGGGATTGTCCCAAAACTTGCTACAAGGGGCCAGAGGGGCGGCCTGAATGAAAAATGTGTAAAATCAAGCACCGTGAAGGCATTGTGTGAAAATTGTCAAGGATTTTCCATAGGGGGAAAAATTGAAAAAAATGACAGGGCCGGTAGTGTCGAAAAAGTCAAAAATAGGAAGGGTGGGGGATTGTCCCAAAACTTGCTACAAGGGGCCAGAGGGGCGGCCTGAATGAAAAATGTGTAAAATCAAGCACCGTGAAGGCATTGTGTGAAAATTGTCAAGGATTTTCCAAAGCGGGCAAAAATTGAAAAAAATGACAGGGCCGGGTAGTGTCGAAAAAGTCAAAAATGGGAAGGGTGGGGGATTGTCCCAAAACTTGCTACAAGGGGCCAGAGGGGCGGCCTGAATGAAAAATGTGTAAAATCAAGCACCGTGAAGGCATTGTGTGAAAATTGTCAAGGATTTTCCAAAGCGGGCAAAAATTGAAAAAAATGACAGGGTCGGTAGTGTCGAAAAAGTCAAAAATGGGGAGGGTGGGGGATTGTCCCAAAACTTGCTACAAGGGGCCAGAGGGGCGGCCTGAATTAAAAGTGTGTAAAATCAAGCACCGTGAAGGCATTGTGTGAAAATTGTCAAGGATTTTCCAAAGCGGGCAAAAATTGAAAAAAATGACAGGGTCGGTAGTGTCGAAAAAGTCAAAAATGGGAAGGGTGGGGGATTGTCCCAAAACTTGCTACAAGGGGCCAGAGGGGCGGCCTGAATGAAAAATGTGTAAAATCAAGCACCGTGAAGGCATTGTGTGAAAATTGTCAAGGATTTTCCAAAGCGGGCAAAAATTGAAAAAAATGACAGGGCCGGTAGTGTCGAAAAAGTCAAAAATGGGAAGGGTGGGGGATTGTCCCAAAACTTGCTACAAGGGGCCAGAGGGGCGGCCTGAATTAAAAGTGTGTAAAATCAAGCTCTGTGAAGGCATTGTGTGAAAATTGTCAAGGATTTTCCAAAGCGGGCAAAAATTGAAAAAAATGACAGGGCCGGTAGTGTCGAAAAAGTCAAAAATGGGAAGGGTGGGGGATTGTCCCAAAACTTGCTACAAGGGGCCAGAGGGGCGGCCTGAATGAAAAATGTGTAAAATCAAGCACCGTGAAGGCATTGTGTGAAAATTGTCAAGGATTTTCCAAAGCGGGCAAAAATTGAAAAAAATGACAGGGTCGGTAGTGTCGAAAAAGTCAAAAATAGGGAGGGTGGGGGATTGTCCCAAAACTTGCTACAAGGGGCCAGAGGGGCGGCCTGAATTAAAAGTGTGTAAAATCAAGCACTGTGAAGGCATTGTGTGAAAATTGTGAAGGATTTTCCATAGGGGGAGAAATTGAAAAAAAATGACAGGGCCGGGTAGTGTCGAAAACGTCAAAAATGGGAAGGGTGGGGGATTGTCCCAAAACTTGCTACAAGGGGCCAGAGGGGCGGCCTGAATGAAAAATGTGTAAAATCAAGCACCGTGAAGGCATTGTGTGAAAATTGTGAAGGATTTTCCATAGGGGGAAAAATTGAAAAAAAATGACAGGGCCGGTAGTGTCGAAAAAGTCAAAAATAGGAAGGGTGGGGGATTGTCCCAAAACTTGCTACAAGGGGCCAGAGGGGCGGCCTGAATGAAAAATGTGTAAAATCAAGCACCGTGAAGGCATTTTGTGAAAATTGTCAAGGATTTTCCAAAGCGGGCAAAAATTGAAAAAAATGACAGCGCCGGTAGTGTCGAAAAAGTCAAAAATGGGAAGCGTGGGGGATTGTCCCAAAACTTGCTACAAGGGGCCAGAGGGGCGGCCTGAATGAAAAATGTGTAAAATCAAGCACCGTGAAGGCATTGTGTGAAAATTGTCAAGGATTTTCCAAAGCGGGCAAAAATTGAAAAAAATGACAGGGCCGGTAGTGTCGAAAAAGTCAAAAATGGGAAGGGTGGGGGATTGTCCCAAAACTTGCTACAAGGGGCCAGAGGGGCGGCCTGAATGAAAAATGTGTAAAATCAAGCACCGTGAAGGCATTGTGTGAAAATTGTCAAGGATTTTCCAAAGCGGGCAAAAATTGAAAAAAATGACAGGGCCGGTAGTGTCGAAAAAGTCAAAAATGGGAAGGGTGGGGGATTGTCCCAAAACTTGCTACAAGGGGCCAGAGGGGCGGCCTGAATTAAAAGTGCGTAAAATCAAGCACTGTGAAGGCATTGTGTGAAAATTGTCAAGGATTTTCCAAAGCGGGCAAAAATTGAAAAAAATGACAGGGTCGGTAGTGTCGAAAAAGTCAAAAATGGGAAGGGTGGGGGATTGTCCCAAAACTTGCTACAAGGGGCCAGAGGGGCGGCCTGAATGAAAAATGTGTAAAATCAAGCACCGTGAAGGCATTGTGTGAAAATTGTGAAGGATTTTCCATAGGGGGAAAAATTGAAAAAAATGACAGGGCCGGTAGTGTCGAAAAAGTCAAAAATAGGAAGGGTGGGGGATTGTCCCAAAACTTGCTACAAGGGGCCAGAGGGGCGGCCTGAATGAAAAATGTGTAAAATCAAGCACCGTGAAGGCATTGTGTGAAAATTGTCAAGGATTTTCCAAAGCGGGCAAAAATTGAAAAAAATGACAGGGCCGGTAGTGTCGAAAAAGTCAAAAATGGGAAGGGTGGGGGATTGTCCCAAAACTTGCTACAAGGGGCCAGAGGGGCGGCCTGAATGAAAAATGTGTAAAATCAAGCACCGTGAGGGCATTGTGTGAAAATTGTGAAGGATTTTCCAAAGCAGGCAAAAATTGAAAAAAATGACAGGACCGGTAGTGTCGAAAAAGTCAAAAATGGGAAGGGTGGGGGATTGTCCCAAAACTTGCTACAAGGGGCCAGAGGGGCGGCCTGAATGAAAAATGTGTAAAATCAAGCACCGTGAAGGCATTGTGTGAAAATTGTCAAGGATTTTCCAAAGCGGGCAAAAATTGAAAAAAATGACAGGGTCGGTAGTGTTGAAAAAGTCAAAAATGGGAAGGGTGGGGGATTGTCCCAAAACTTGCTACAAGGGGCCAGAGGGGCGGCCTGAATGAAAAATGTGTAAAATCAAGCACTGTGAAGGCATTGTGTGAAAATTGTCAAGGATTTTCCAAAGCGGGCAAAAATTGAAAAAAATGACAGGGTCGGTAGTGTCGAAAAAGTCAAAAATGGGAAGGGTGGGGGATTGTCCCAAAACTTGCTACAAGGGGCCAGAGGGGCGGCCTGAATGAAAAATGTGTAAAATCAAGCACCGTGAAGGCATTGTGTGAAAATTGTGAAGGATTTTCCATAGGGGGAAAAATTGAAAAAAATGACAGGGCCGGTAGTGTCGAAAAAGTCAAAAATAGGAAGGGTGGGGGATTGTCCCAAAACTTGCTACAAGGGGCCAGAGGGGCGGCCTGAATGAAAAATGTGTAAAATCAAGCACCGTGAAGGCATTGTGTGAAAATTGTCAAGGATTTTCCAAAGCGGGCAAAAATTGAAAAAAATGACAGGGCCGGTAGTGTCGAAAAAGTCAAAAATGGGAAGGGTGGGGGATTGTCCCAAAACTTGCTACAAGGGGCCAGAGGGGCGGCCTGAATGAAAAATGTGTAAAATCAAGCACCGTGAGGGCATTGTGTGAAAATTGTGAAGGATTTTCCAAAGCAGGCAAAAATTGAAAAAAATGACAGGACCGGTAGTGTCGAAAAAGTCAAAAATGGGAAGGGTGGGGGATTGTCCCAAAACTTGCTACAAGGGGCCAGAGGGGCGGCCTGAATGAAAAATGTGTAAAATCAAGCACCGTGAAGGCATTGTGTGAAAATTGTCAAGGATTTTCCAAAGCGGGCAAAAATTGAAAAAAATGACAGGGTCGGTAGTGTTGAAAAAGTCAAAAATGGGAAGGGTGGGGGATTGTCCCAAAACTTGCTACAAGGGGCCAGAGGGGCGGCCTGAATGAAAAATGTGTAAAATCAAGCACCGTGAAGGCATTGTGTGAAAATTGTCAAGGATTTTCCAAAGCGGGCAAAAATTGAAAAAAATGACAGGGCCGGTAGTGTCGAAAAAGTAAAAAATGGGATGGGTGGGGGATTGTCCCAAAACTTGCTACAAGGGGCCAGAGGGGCGGCCTGAATGAAAAATGTGTAAAATCAAGCACCGTGAGGGCATTGTGTGAAAATTGTAAAGGATTTTCCAAAGCAGGCAAAAATTGAAAAAAATGACAGGACCGGTAGTGTCGAAAAAGTCAAAAATGGGAAGGGTGGGGGATTGTCCCAAAACTTGCTACAAGGGGCCAGAGGGGCGGCCTGAATGAAAAATGTGTAAAATCAAGCACCGTGAAGGCATTGTGTGAAAATTGTCAAGGATTTTCCAAAGCGGGCAAAAATTGAAAAAAATGACAGGGCCGGTAGTGTCGAAAAGTCAAAAATGGGAAGGGTGAAGGCATAATACATATTTAGATGTGTATGACAAGTTAAACAAATAATTCAATTAGTCAAGACTTCCGGTTTGACGATGTAGAGGACGGACGTGTGGGGCAAACCTCCGTACCATTTCGTAAATTTTGTTAAATACGTCATTCTTTCAAGCTCATTTTTTCGGCGTATCTACTTGTTTTAATCAACGTCGCGCTGAACCTGCATAAAATGAATAGCCAAAACCGAAGAAGCCACGTACAGCAACAGACTCTTCCCTTCTCTGGTGGTCGGGGTGCTAGCAACATGGCGCCGGGGCCTTCCCCCCTCACTTTGGAAACGCTAATTGTCGAACTGGAAAAATCCAGAAAGAGCACCACTGCAGAGCTTACCGCCTCCCTGAATGCGGCCCTCGCCCCAATTAATTCAGCTCTTGAGTCCATTACCACCACCGTGGCCAAACACACCTCCACGATCACGGAGATGGAAACAGCCCTCTCAGCCCAGTCGGATAGCGTCACTAACCTGGAGCTAGAAGTTGCGGGGCTACGCTCTGAGCTAACCTCGATAACAGAAGAACATGTTGCTCTCCAGGCTGCCGTGGAGGACTTGGTGTCTCGCTCAAAGCGTCAGAACCTAAGAGTGATTGGGCTCCCTGAAGACATTGAAGGTAACAACCCGAGACAATTCATGGCAGATTTATTCAAAGAAGTGGCTGCAGAGGCACTAGCCGGCTCAACACCTGAGCTAGACCGGGCCCACCGTAGCCTCAGACCCAAACCACGGCAAGGATCCCGCCCGGTGATAGTGCGCTTTCACCGCTACATCGACAAAGAGAGAGTGTTACTGTGGGCAAAGGAACACCGCGACATGACTTATCGTGGTCACAACATCAAGTTTTACGAGGACTTCAGTGCTGCAGTGGCGAAGAAGAGAGCAGCTTTCAACCAGGTGAAGGCATCGCTGTACAAGAAAGGAATACGCTTCGGCATGATCTTCCCTGCCCGGCTGCGCATCACCTTCAACGGCGTGACCCACATCTTTGACTCCCCGGAGCAAGCGGAGCAGTTTCACGAGCAGCGCATACTTGACACACGCGACGCATGAAGGAGGGAGAAGGAACGAGCGGATCAATCACCTGTATGTAAGGCTTAACGAATCTTCAAGGACCATCTTTATTATTATTATTATCATATTTTTTTTTTCTTTTTTTGCTGGACTTCCTTGAGGTAAGCCGCGTCTACACTACTGAAATGGACCACAAACTATTTGCACATCTCCAGTCAAACAGACAATGATCAAATAACGTGGCCAATTGCTCATTTTTATTTATTTATTATTTATTTTTATTTGCTTTGCTCTACTCCACATGTATTTTTTATGCATGTAGGCCTATTTCTTGTTCATCAAAGACTATCTATCTAATTTCTTTAAGAAGAACATTATAATTCCCTGACATGCGGATATTATTGCTTATTGTTTGGATGAAAAAAAAAAAAAAAAAAAAAAAAAAAAAAAAACTTTTTATATGGCTTGAAATCATGAGCTTATGGCCTGAAACTACTTTTTGTAGTGCACTTTCTTTTCTCTGCCTGCACATTTTGGCTGGAAGATGACATGCTTAGCCTGGTAAATATTTTGGTCCCTCTCTCTCCTCTCCCCCACCCCCTTTTTTTTTTTATTATTATTATTATTATTATTTTTTTTTTTCTCAATATTACTCCAGATTAAGAGTTATAAGCTAAACTTTTTTTTATGGCGTATAGGCTTATTGGTTAAGCAGGAGGTAAGACCTACAGCATGGCAAATCGGATGTGTGTACTCCTGTCCTGCGACTCGTCTTGTTCTGTTATGACGAGCCTAGGAAACAACCTGTTGGATGGTTTACTGTCTAAACACTGGCTATTGTGTTTTTTGAAAAATGTGTTTTTTCTTTATTTTCTGGGAGGTTTTTTGTGTCTCTTCCTCAAAGGTACATCTGGATGCAACCCTAATGCCCTTTTGATTTCTAATCAGGATGCTCATTTATTTCCTGCCATTCTTACTACCTGTATATTTTTTCATCTGTGGGTGATTGATGGTTAACCCAAATATCTCCCAGAGAGGATCGAGTGGGTCCAATATTAGACTTGTGAGTTGGAATGTTCGTGGTCTCGGGGGCCCTGTAAAGCGATCCAAAGTGTTTTCTCATCTCAAAGGTCTTAACACTGACATTGCTTTCCTCCAGGAGACTCATTTGTGTATAAATGATCATTGCAGATTGCGTAAACCATGGATTGGGCAAATATTCCACTCAGCTTTCGATAGTAAATCTAGGGGTGCCGCTATTCTTATTAATAAACGTATCCAGTTCTCCCCTGATCAGATTATATCAGATCCCCATGGACGCTATGTTATAGTGAGTGGCACATTATATCAGACTTCAGTTGTGTTGGTTAATGTCTATGCCCCTAATTGGGACAACCCAAATTTTATGACTTCACTTTTTTCAAAAATTCCTAATTTGGACACTCGTCATCTCATTCTGGGGGGAGACCTAAACCTAGTAATAGACCCCAAACTTGACCGATCCCATCCAAAAAAACTCACACCTACCGCTATGTCAAAAGCATTATCGTCTATTATGAGCGAGTTGGGCTGCATAGATGCTTGGCGCCTCCTCCACCCATTTTCAAAAGATTTTTCTTATTTTTCAAAAGTTCATCAAGCTTATTCTCGTATCGATTATTTTTTTATAGATAGAGCTCTTTTACCTGCTGTAAAGTCCACTGAATACTCTGCTATCATTATTTCTGACCACGCTCCTCATATTTTGGATCTAGCACTTTCATCTAACACTACAAAGCAATGGAAGTTCAATACAGGGCTACTAGCTAGAGATGAATTTTGTGATTATATTTCCAAAAAAATTAATGTTTTCCTTGAAAATAATAAATCTGAATCCACATCTCCCTCTCTGTTATGGGAAACATTAAAAGCAGTAATTAGGGGAGATATCATTTCATACAGCACTCATCTGGCTAAGAAAAATAAACGAAAACAACAGGAACTTATTGATGCAATTCTCAGCATAGATAGAGAATATTCCAGCTCTCCCAGTCCAGAACTGTATGCTAAAAGGGTCAAATTACAATCTGAATATGATCTTCTCTCTACAGACAAAGCAGAGTACCTTTTAAGACGGACCAAAGGGACTTACTATGAATATGGGGATAAAGCCAGCCGTCTCCTCGCCCTCCAGCTTAAACGTCAGTCAGCTTCAAATCTCATATCACAAATTTATGATTCCTCTCACTCCCTTACTACCAATCCATCTGAAATTAACTCCACCTTTGCTGCCTATTATTCTAATCTGTATCAATCCGAACCTCCTTTAAATAAAAGCATAATGGATAATTTTTTAGATAACATAGATATACCTACCATAGATCCTCACATTAAAGAGGAGTTGGAAAAACCCATACAGTTGGAAGAATTAATTTCTTGTCTTAAATCAATGCAAAATAACAAAGCTCCGGGACCAGATGGTTTTCCGATTGACTTTTATAAGAGGTTTTCCCACCAACTTGCTCCTTTGTTATTAGACATGTTTAATGATTCATTGAAACAAGGCCTTCTGCCTCCAACTTTAAATCAGGCTTCTATTTCACTCATTCCTAAAAAAGACAAAAACTTAGATGAATGTGGCAACTGGAGACCGATAAGTCTATTAAATTCAGATGTAAAACTTTTAGCAAAAGTACTGGCATGTCGTCTAGATCCTTGTCTTCCAGATATAATTTCTTTGGATCAGTCAGGGTTTGTGAGAGGTCGCCAACTATCGTCTAACATTAGAAGACTTTTAAATATTGTTCTATCTCCCAACACATCTCATACCGCTGAAATGGTTATTTCTTTAGACGCGGAAAAAGCCTTTGACCGTGTCGAATGGAATTACCTGTTTACCGTTTTGGGAAAATTTGGCTTTGGGTCTAATTTTATTTCTTGGATACAACTTCTTTACTCTGCCCCTTCTGCTTGTGTGACAACTAACTTTAAAAGATCTGAATTTTTCCCTCTATCTAGAGGGACACGTCAAGGGTGTCCTATGTCTCCCTTGCTTTTCGCTATAGCAATAGAGCCTCTCTCCATTGCTCTCAAATCTTCTTCATGTTTTACTGGTATTTCTAGAGCTGGACTGGAACATCGAGTATCTCTCTATGCTGATGACTTGCTGTTATACGTCACAGACCCAATTAGCTGTGTAGATGATATTCTACAAATTTTGACAACTTTCGGATCTTTTTCGGGTTATAAATTAAACATCAGTAAAAGCGAATGTTATCCGGTAAACACAGCAGCGAAACAGATCCCACCAAACGTATTACCATTTCGTTTAGCCCATAACAGCTTTCGTTATTTAGGTATCAACATTTCTCACTCTCTCCCCTTACTTTACAAAAATAATTTTACAAAGTTGGTTATGGAAATAAGAGCTGATTTAGCACGCTGGGACTCTCTCCCCCTCTCCTTGATAGGCAGAATTAATTCTATTAAAATGAACGTCCTTCCGAGATTTTTGTTTCTATTCCGGTGTCTTCCAATTTTTTTGTCTAAATCATTTATACAAACGTTGGACAAAATGATCTCTAAATTTATCTGGGCTGGCAAGAACCCAAGAGCGCGGCGAACAACTCTCCAAAGAAGTAAATCGGAAGGGGGTCTTGCCCTACCTAACCTATTGTACTACTATTGGGCTGCCAATCTTCAGATAATCCATGCTTGGTGTAACTCTCCCAGCTTGGACTGGTGCATAATGGAAGAAGCTTCTTGCCACCCTTCTTCTCTGGCAGCTCTGGTCTGTGCCCCTCTATCTTCTCGTTATCCTAGTTATATTAAAAACCCAATTGTACTTTCTTCTTTGAAAATTTGGAAACAATTTAGGCAACATTTCAAACTTTCATTACCCACATTATTAAGCCCCATCAACAACAATCACCTGTTTCCCCCCTCCAATACAGATGTTGCTTTCACTTTGTGGAAAGAGAGGGGCCTGGTTCGTTTCTCAGATTTATATTCTGAGGGCTTATTTGTTACATTTAATGATCTCCGTACTAGATATAATTTACCTCATTCTCATATGTTTCGATATTTTCAAGCACGAAATTATGCACGCACACACTTTCCGTCCTTTCCTCAACCTCCAATGGGATCTCTTATCACTGAAATACTCTCTCTCTCAACAGCTCGCTGTAAGATTTCAGTATTATTTGACCTTATATCATCTTCTAATACGCCATCTATTGTGAAGGTCAGGGATAGTTGGGAAAAAGAACTTGGTTTTAATCTGACAGATGAATGGTGGAAGGAGGCGTTGATCAGGGTCAACTCTTCATCTTCATGTGCTCGTCTTAGTCTGATCCAATTTAAAGTTCTGCATAAAATTCATTTGACAAAAAATAGACTTAGTAAGCTATTTCCAGGCACTAATGACGTCTGTGACAGATGCGGTCTATCTCCTGCAGACCATGTTCATATGTTTTTCTCCTGCCCCAAGTTAGTCAACTATTGGTCTAATTTTTTCAAATCATTAAGTGAAGCCCTCAACATCATGTTTGAACCCTGTCCACTAATATCTATCTTTGGGGTCTCCAATGCTCCGACTAGTCTCAATAAGATGAACTCTGATGTCATCGCTTTTGCCTCACTTATAGCCCGCAGACGTATTCTTTTACATTGGAAAAGTCCAAATGCTCCTCCCACCACCTCTTGGTTGAGTGATTTAATGTCCTTTCTATCTCTGGAAAAAATTAAATATTCCTTAAGAGGCTCAGAAATACACTTTTATAAAAGATGGCAACCCCTCATTACATATGCAAACACCCTCACCTCTCTGGACTCCAATTAAAGTGATCTGAAGCATCCACTCCACCATTTCATTTTATTTTGATTTTTCATTGAGCACACTGTGCACCCTGTATGTAATTTTCTACTGTTTATTATCATCATCTTTATTTATTTGTCTCTTTCGCCTCCCTTTTTAGTTTCTTATTATTGTGTATTTTTTGTTACTTATCTATTCTGTTTACTTTTCTCTCCCTCTCTGTTCTCGGGGGGGATGTTACTTTTATGCAATGTTAGAAAAAAAAAAAAAAAGAAAAGTGGAAATCAGCTGAAAATGTATTTTGCACTACTGTTTGTAAAATGCTGGTCTTCAATAAAAAAAAATTAAAAAAAAAAAAAAAAAAAATGGGAAGGGTGGGGGATTGTCCCAAAACTTGCTACAAGGGGCCAGAGGGGCGGCCTGAATGAAAAATGTGTAAAATCAAGCACCGTGAAGGCATTGTGTGAAAATTGTCAAGGATTTTCCAAAGCGGGCAAAAATTGAAAAAAATGACAGGGCCGGTAGTGTTGAAAAAGTCAAAAATGGGAAGGGTGGGGGATTGTCCCAAAACTTGCTACAAGGGGCCAGAGGGGCGGCCTGAATGAAAAATGTGTAAAATCAAGCACCGTGAGGGCATTGTGTGAAAATTGTGAAGGATTTTCCAAAGCGGGCAAAAAATGAAAAAAATGGCAGGGTCGGTAGTGTCGAAAAAGTCAAAAATAGGAAGGGTGGGGGATTGTCCCAAAACTTGCTACAAGGGGCCAGAGGGGCGGCCTGAATGAAAAATGTGTAAAATCAAGCACCGTGAAGGCATTGTGTGAAAATTGTCAAGGATTTTCCAAAGCGGCCAAAAATTGAAAAAAATGACAGGACCGGTAGTGTCGAAAAAGTAAAAAATGGGAAGGGTGGGGGATTGTCCCAAAACTTGCTACAAGGGGCCAGAGGGGCGGCCTGAATGAAAAATGTGTAAAATCAAGCACCGTGAGGGCATTGTGTGAAAATTGTGAAGGATTTTCCAAAGCGGGCAAACATTTTAAAAAATGACAGGGCCGGTAGTGTCGAAAAAGTCAAAAATAGGGAAGGGTGGGGGATTGTCCCAAAACTTGCTACAAGGGGCCAGAGGGGCGGCCTGAATAAAAAATGTGTAAAATCAAGCACCGTGAAGGCATTGTGTGAAAATTGTCAAGGATTTTCCAAAGCGGGCAAAAATTGAAAAAAATGACAGGGTCGGTAGTGTCGAAAAAGTCAAAAATGGGAAGGGTGGGGGATTGTCCCAAAACTTGCTACAAGGGGCCAGAGGGGCGGCCTGAATGAAAAATGTGTAAAATCAAGCACCGTGAGGGCATTGTGTGAAAATTGTGAAGGATTTTCCAAAGCGGGCAAAAATTGAAAAAAATGACAGGGTCGGTAGTGTCGAAAAAGTCAAAAATGGGAAGGGTGGGGGATTGTCCCAAAACTTGCTACAAGGGGCCAGAGGGGTGGCCTGAATTAAAGATGTGTAAAATCAAGCACTGTGAAGGCATTGTGTGAAAATTGTGAAGGATTTTCCAAAGCGGGCAAAAATTGAAAAAAATGACAGGGTCGGTAGTGTCGAAAAAGTCAAAAATGGGAAGGGTGGGGGATTGTCCCAAAACTTGCTACAAGGGGCCAGAGGGGCGGCCTGAATTAAAAATGTGTAAAATCAAGCACCGTGAGGGCATTGTGTGAAAATTGTCAAGGATTTTCCAAAGCGGCCAAAAATTGAAAAAAATGACAGGGCCGGTAGTGTCGAAAAAGTCAAAAATGGGAAGGGTGGGGGATTGTCCCAAAACTTGCTACAAGGGGCCAGAGGGGCGGCCTGAATGAAAAATGTGTAAAATCAAGCACCGTGAGGGCATTGTGTGAAAATTGTGAAGGATTTTCCAAAGCGGGCAAAAATTGAAAAAAATGACAGGGCCGGTAGTGTCGAAAAAGTAAAAAATGGGAAGGGTGGGGGATTGTCCCAAAACTTGCTACAAGGTGCCAGAGGGGCGGCCTGAATTAAAGATGTGTAAAATCAAGCACCGTAAAGGCATTGTGTGAAAATTGTCAAGGATTTTTCAAAGTGGGCAAAAATTGAAAAGAATGACAGGGCCGGTAGTGTCGAAAAAGTCAAAAATGGGATGGGTGGGGGATTGTCCCAAAACTTGCTACAAGGGGCCAGAGGGGCGGCCTGAATGAAAAATGTGTAAAATCAAGCACCGTGAAGGCATTGTGTGAAAATTGTCAAGGATTTTCCAAAGCGGGCAAAAATTGAAAAAAATGACAGGGCCGGTAGTGTCGAAAAAGTCAAAAATGGGAAGGGTGGGGGATTGTCCCAAAACTTGCTACAAGGGGCCAGAGGGGCGGCCTGAATGAAAAATGTGTAAAATCAAGCACCGTGAAGGCATTGTGTGAAAATTGTGAAGGATTTTCCATAGGGGGAAAAATTGAAAAAAATGACAGGGCCGGTAGTGTCGAAAAAGTCAAAAATGGGAAGGGTGGGGGATTGTCCCAAAACTTGCTACAAGGGGCCAGAGGGGCGGCCTGAATGAAAAATGTGTAAAATCAAGCACTGTGAAGGCATTGTGTGAAAATTGTCAAGGATTTTCCAAAGCGGGCAAAAATTGAAAAAAATGACAGGACCGGTAGTGTCGAAAAAGTCAAAAATGGGAAGGGTGGGGCATTGTCCCAAAACTTGCTACAAGGGGCCAGAGGGGCGGCCTGAATGAAAAATGTGTAAAATCAAGCACCGTGAGGGCATTGTGTGAAAATTGTCAAGGATTTTCCAAAGCGGGCAAAAATTGAAAAAAATGACAGGGCCGGTAGTGTCGAAAAAGTCAAAAATGGGAAGGGTGGGGGATTGTCCCAAAACTTGCTACAAGGGGCCAGAGGGGTGGCCTGAATTGAAGATGTGTAAAATCAAGCACCGTGAGGGCATTGTGTGAAAATTGTGAAGGATTTTCCAAAGCGGTCAAACATTTTAAAAAATGACAGGGCCGGTAGTGTCGAAAAAGTCAAAAATAGGGAAGGGTGGGGGATTGTCCCAAAACTTGCTACAAGGGGCCAGAGGGGCGGCCTGAATAAAAAATGTGTAAAATCAAGCACCGTGAAGGCATTGTGTGAAAATTGTCAAGGATTTTCCAAAGCGGGCAAAAATTGAAAAAAATGACAGGGTCGGTAGTGTCGAAAAAGTCAAAAATGGGAAGGGTGGGGGATTGTCCCAAAACTTGCTACAAGGGGCCAGAGGGGCGGCCTGAATGAAAAATGTGTAAAATCAAGCACTGTGAAGGCATTGTGTGAAAATTGTCAAGGATTTTCCAAAGCGGGCAAAAATTGAAAAAAATGACAGGGCCGGTAGTGTTGAAAAAGTCAAAAATGGGAAGGGTGGGGGATTGTCCCAAAACTTGCTACAAGGGGCCAGAGGGGCGGCCTGAATGAAAAATGTGTAAAATCAAGCACCGTGAGGGCATTGTGTGAAAATTGTGAAGGATTTTCCAAAGCGGCCAAAAATTGAAAAAAATGACAGGGCCGGTAGTGTCGAAAAAGTCAAAAATGGGAAGGGTGGGGGATTGTCCCAAAACTTGCTACAAGGGGCCAGAGGGGTGGCCTGAATTAAAGATGTGTAAAATCAAGCACTGTGAAGGCATTGTGTGAAAATTGTGAAGGATTTTCCAAAGCGGGCAAAAATTGAAAAAAATGACAGGGTCGGTAGTGTCGAAAAAGTCAAAAATGGGAAGGGTGGGGGATTGTCCCAAAACTTGCTACAAGGGGCCAGAGGGGCGGCCTGAATTAAAAATGTGTAAAATCAAGCACCGTGAGGGCATTGTGTGAAAATTGTCAAGGATTTTCCAAAGCGGCCAAAAATTGAAAAAAATGACAGGGCCGGTAGTGTCGAAAAAGTCAAAAATGGGAAGGGTGGGGGATTGTCCCAAAACTTGCTACAAGGGGCCAGAGGGGCGGCCTGAATGAAAAATGTGTAAAATCAAGCACCGTGAGGGCATTGTGTGAAAATTGTGAAGGATTTTCCAAAGCGGGCAAAAATTGAAAAAAATGACAGGGCCGGTAGTGTCGAAAAAGTCAAAAATGGGAAGGGTGGGGGATTGTCCCAAAACTTGCTACAAGGTGCCAGAGGGGCGGCCTGAATTAAAGATGTGTAAAATCAAGCACCGTGAAGGCATTGTGTGAAAATTGTCAAGGATTTTTCAAAGTGGGCACAAATTGAAAAGAATGACAGGGCCGGTAGTGTCGAAAAAGTCAAAAATGGGATGGGTGGGGGATTGTCCCAAAACTTGCTACAAGGGGCCAGAGGGGCGGCCTGAATGAAAAATGTGTAAAATCAAGCACCGTGAAGGCATTGTGTGAAAATTGTCAAGGATTTTCCAAAGCGGGCAAAAATTGAAAAAAATGACAGGGCCGGTAGTGTCGAAAAAGTCAAAAATGGGAAGGGTGGGGGATTGTCCCAAAACTTGCTACAAGGGGCCAGAGGGGCGGCCTGAATTAAAAGTGTGTAAAATCAAGCACTGTGAAGGCATTGTGTGAAAATTGTCAAGGATTTTCCAAAGCGGGCAAAAATTGAAAAAAATGACAGGGTCGGTAGTGTCGAAAAAGTCAAAAATGGGAAGGGTGGGGGATTGTCCCAAAACTTGCTACAAGGGGCCAGAGGGGCAGCCTGAATGAAAAATGTGTAAAATCAAGCACCGTGAAGGCATTGTGTGAAAATTGTGAAGGATTTTCCAAAGCGGGCAAAAATTGAAAAAAATGACAGGGCCGGTAGTGTCGAAAAAGTCAAAAATGGGAAGGGTGGGGGATTGTCCCAAAACTTGCTACAAGGGGCCAGAGGGGCGGCCTGAATGAAAAATGTGTAAAATCAAGCACCGTGAGGGCATTGTGTGAAAATTGTGAAGGATTTTCCAAAGCGGGCAAAAATTGAAAAAAATGACAGGGCCGGTAGTGTCGAAAAAGTAAAAAATGGGAAGGGTGGGGGATTGTCCCAAAACTTGCTACAAGGTGCCAGAGGGGCGGCCTGAATTAAAGATGTGTAAAATCAAGCACCGTGAAGGCATTGTGTGAAAATTGTCAAGGATTTTTCAAAGCGGGCAAAAAATGAAAAGAATGACAGGGCCGGTAGTGTCGAAAAAGTCAAAAATGGGATGGGTGGGGGATTGTCCCAAAACTTGCTACAAGGGGCCAGAGGGGCGGCCTGAATGAAAAATGTGTAAAATCAAGCACCGTGAAGGCATTGTGTGAAAATTGTCAAGGATTTTCCAAAGCGGGCAAAAATTGAAAAAAATGACAGGGCCGGTAGTGTCGAAAAGTCAAAAATGGGAAGGGTGGGGGATTGTCCCAAAACTTGCTACAAGGGGCCAGAGGGGCGGCCTGAATGAAAAATGTGTAAAATCAAGCACTGTGAAGGCATTGTGTGAAAATTGTCAAGGATTTTCCAAAGCGGGCAAAAATTGAAAAAAATGACAGGGCCGGTAGTGTCGAAAAAAGTCAAAAATGGGAAGGGTGGGGGATTGTCCCAAAACTTGCTACAAGGGGCCAGAGGGGCGGCCTGAATGAAAAATGTGTAAAATCAAGCACCGTGAAGGCATTGTGTGAAAATTGTGAAGGATTTTCCATAGGGGGAAAAATTGAAAAAAATGACAGGGCCGGTAGTGTCGAAAAAGTCAAAAATGGGAAGGGTGGGGGATTGTCCCAAAACTTGCTACAAGGGGCCAGAGGGGCGGCCTGAATGAAAAATGTGTAAAATCAAGCACTGTGAAGGCATTGTGTGAAAATTGTCAAGGATTTTCCAAAGCGGGCAAAAATTGAAAAAAATGACAGGACCGGTAGTGTCGAAAAAGTCAAAAATGGGAAGGGTGGGGCATTGTCCCAAAACTTGCTACAAGGGGCCAGAGGGGCGGCCTGAATGAAAAATGTGTAAAATCAAGCACCGTGAGGGCATTGTGTGAAAATTGTCAAGGATTTTCCAAAGCGGGCAAAAATTGAAAAAAATGACAGGGCCGGTAGTGTCGAAAAAGTCAAAAATGGGAAGGGTGGGGGATTGTCCCAAAACTTGCTACAAGGGGCCAGAGGGGTGGCCTGAATTGAAGATGTGTAAAATCAAGCACCGTGAGGGCATTGTGTGAAAATTGTGAAGGATTTTCCAAAGCGGTCAAACATTTTAAAAAATGACAGGGCCGGTAGTGTCGAAAAAGTCAAAAATAGGGAAGGGTGGGGGATTGTCCCAAAACTTGCTACAAGGGGCCAGAGGGGCGGCCTGAATAAAAAATGTGTAAAATCAAGCACCGTGAAGGCATTGTGTGAAAATTGTCAAGGATTTTCCAAAGCGGGCAAAAATTGAAAAAAATGACAGGGTCGGTAGTGTCGAAAAAGTCAAAAATGGGAAGGGTGGGGGATTGTCCCAAAACTTGCTACAAGGGGCCAGAGGGGCGGCCTGAATGAAAAATGTGTAAAATCAAGCACTGTGAAGGCATTGTGTGAAAATTGTCAAGGATTTTCCAAAGCGGGCAAAAATTGAAAAAAATGACAGGGCCGGTAGTGTTGAAAAAGTCAAAAATGGGAAGGGTGGGGGATTGTCCCAAAACTTGCTACAAGGGGCCAGAGGGGCGGCCTGAATGAAAAATGTGTAAAATCAAGCACCGTGAGGGCATTGTGTGAAAATTGTGAAGGATTTTCCAAAGCGGCCAAAAATTGAAAAAAATGACAGGGCCGGTAGTGTCGAAAAAGTCAAAAATGGGAAGGGTGGGGGATTGTCCCAAAACTTGCTACAAGGGGCCAGAGGGGTGGCCTGAATTAAAGATGTGTAAAATCAAGCACTGTGAAGGCATTGTGTGAAAATTGTGAAGGATTTTCCAAAGCGGGCAAAAATTGAAAAAAATGACAGGGTCGGTAGTGTCGAAAAAGTCAAAAATGGGAAGGGTGGGGGTTGTCCCAAAACTTGCTACAAGGGGCCAGAGGGGCGGCCTGAATTAAAAATGTGTAAAATCAAGCACCGTGAGGGCATTGTGTGAAAATTGTCAAGGATTTTCCAAAGCGGCCAAAAATTGAAAAAAATGACAGGGCCGGTAGTGTCGAAAAAGTCAAAAATGGGAAGGGTGGGGGATTGTCCCAAAACTTGCTACAAGGGGCCAGAGGGGCGGCCTGAATGAAAAATGTGTAAAATCAAGCACCGTGAGGGCATTGTGTGAAAATTGTGAAGGATTTTCCAAAGCGGGCAAAAATTGAAAAAAATGACAGGGCCGGTAGTGTCGAAAAAGTCAAAAATGGGAAGGGTGGGGGATTGTCCCAAAACTTGCTACAAGGTGCCAGAGGGGCGGCCTGAATTAAAGATGTGTAAAATCAAGCACCGTGAAGGCATTGTGTGAAAATTGTCAAGGATTTTTCAAAGTGGGCACAAATTGAAAAGAATGACAGGGCCGGTAGTGTCGAAAAAGTCAAAAATGGGATGGGTGGGGGATTGTCCCAAAACTTGCTACAAGGGGCCAGAGGGGCGGCCTGAATGAAAAATGTGTAAAATCAAGCACCGTGAAGGCATTGTGTGAAAATTGTCAAGGATTTTCCAAAGCGGGCAAAAATTGAAAAAAATGACAGGGCCGGTAGTGTCGAAAAAGTCAAAAATGGGAAGGGTGGGGGATTGTCCCAAAACTTGCTACAAGGGGCCAGAGGGGCGGCCTGAATTAAAAGTGTGTAAAATCAAGCACTGTGAAGGCATTGTGTGAAAATTGTCAAGGATTTTCCAAAGCGGGCAAAAATTGAAAAAAATGACAGGGTCGGTAGTGTCGAAAAAGTCAAAAATGGGAAGGGTGGGGGATTGTCCCAAAACTTGCTACAAGGGGCCAGAGGGGCAGCCTGAATGAAAAATGTGTAAAATCAAGCACCGTGAAGGCATTGTGTGAAAATTGTGAAGTTTTCCAAAGCGGGCAAAAATTTAAAAAAATGACAGGACCGGTAGTGTCGAAAAAGTCAAAAATAGGAAGGGTGGGGGATTGTCCCAAAACTTGCTACAAGGGGCCAGAGGGGCGGCCTGAATGAAAAATGTGTAAAATCAAGCACCGTGAAGGCATTGTGTGAAAATTGTCAAGGATTTTCCAAAGCGGGCAAAAATTGAAAGAAATGACAGGGCCGGTAGTGTCGAAAAAGTCAAAAATGGGAAGGGTGGGGGATTGTCCCAAAACTTGCTACAAGGGGCCAGAGGGGCGGCCTGAATGAAAAATGTGTAAAATCAAGCACCGTGAAGGCATTGTGTGAAAATTGTCAAGGATTTTCCAAAGCGGGCAAAAATTGAAAAAAAATGACAGGGGCCGGTAGTGTCGAAAAAGTCAAAAATGGGAAGGGTGGGGGATTGTCCCAAAACTTGCTACAAGGGGCCAGAGGGGCGGCCTGAATTAAAAATGTGTAAAATCAAGCACTGTGAAGGCATTGTGTGAAAATTGTCAAGGATTTTCCAAAGCGGGCAAAAATTGAAAAAAATGACAGGGTCGGTAGTGTCGAAAAAGTCAAAAATGGGAAGGGTGGGGGATTGTCCCAAAACTTGCTACAAGGGGCCAGAGGGGCGGCCTGAATGAAAAATGTGTAAAATCAAGCACCGTGAGGGCATTGTGTGAAAATTGTCAAGGATTTTCCAAAGCAGGCAAAAATTGAAAAAAATGACAGGACCGGTAGTGTCGAAAAAGTCAAAAATGGGAAGGGTGGGGGATTGTCCCAAAACTTGCTACAAGGGGCCAGAGGGGCGGCCTGAATGAAAAATGTGTAAAATCAAGCACCGTGAGGGCATTGTGTGAAAATTGTCAAGGATTTTCCAAAGCGGGCAAAAATTGAAAAAAATGACAGGACCGGTAGTGTCGAAAAAGTAAAAAATGGGAAGGGTGGGGGATTGTCCCAAAACTTGCTACAAGGGGCCAGAGGGGCGGCCTGAATGAAAAATGTGTAAAATCAAGCACAGTGAAGGCATTGTGTGAAAATTGTCAAGGATTTTCCAAAGCGGGCAAAAATTGAAAAAAATGACAGGGTCGGTAGTGTCGAAAAAGTCAAAAATGGGAAGGGTGGGGGATTGTCCCAAAACTTGCTACAAGGGGCCAGAGGGGCGGCCTGAATGAAAAATGTGTAAAATCAAGCACTGTGAAGGCATTGTGTGAAAATTGTCAAGGATTTTCCAAAGCGGGCAAAAATTGAAAAAAATGACAGGGCCGGTAGTGTCGAAAAAGTCAAAAATGGGAAGGGTGGGGGATTGTCCCAAAACTTGCTACAAGGGGCCAGAGGGGCGGCCTGAATGAAAAATGTGTAAAATCAAGCACCGTGAGGGCATTGTGTGAAAATTGTCAAGGATTTTCCAAAGCAGGCAAAAATTGAAAAAAATGACAGGACCGGTAGTGTCGAAAAAGTCAAAAATGGGAAGGGTGGGGGATTGTCCCAAAACTTGCTACAAGGGGCCAGAGGGGCGGCCTGAATGAAAAATGTGTAAAATCAAGCACCGTGAAGGCATTGTGTGAAAATTGTCAAGGATTTTCCAAAGCGGCCAAAAATTGAAAAAAATGACAGGACCGGTAGTGTCGAAAAAGTCAAAAATGGGAAGGGTGGGGGATTGTCCCAAAACTTGCTACAAGGGGCCAGAGGGGCGGCCTGAATGAAAAATGTGTAAAATCAAGCACAGTGAAGGCATTGTGTGAAAATTGTCAAGGATTTTCCAAAGCAGGCAAAAATTGAAAAAAATGACAGGGCCGGTAGTGTTGAAAAAGTCAAAAATGGGAAGGGTGGGGGATTGTCCCAAAACTTGCTACAAGGGGCCAGAGGGGCGGCCTGAATGAAAAATGTGTAAAATCAAGCACCGTGAAGGCATTGTGTGAAAATTGTCAAGGATTTTCCAAAGCGGCCAAAAATTGAAAAAAATGACAGGGTCGGTAGTGTCGAAAAAGTCAAAAATGGGAAGGGTGGGGGATTGTCCCAAAACTTGCTACAAGGGGCCAGAGGGGCGGCCTGAATTAAAAATGTGTAAAATCAAGCACCGTGAGGGCATTGTGTGAAAATTGTCAAGGATTTTCCAAAGCGGCCAAAAATTGAAAAAAATGACAGGGCCGGTAGTGTCGAAAAAGTCAAAAATGGGAAGGGTGGGGGATTGTCCCAAAACTTGCTACAAGGGGCCAGAGGGGCGGCCTGAATGAAAAATGTGTAAAATCAAGCACCGTGAGGGCATTGTGTGAAAATTGTGAAGGATTTTCCAAAGCGGGCAAAAATTGAAAAAAATGACAGGGCCGGTAGTGTCGAAAAAGTAAAAAATGGGAAGGGTGGGGGATTGTCCCAAAACTTGCTACAAGGTGCCAGAGGGGCGGCCTGAATTAAAGATGTGTAAAATCAAGCACCGTGAAGGCATTGTGTGAAAATTGTCAAGGATTTTTCAAAGTGGGCAAAAATTGAAAAGAATGACAGGGCCGGTAGTGTCGAAAAAGTCAAAAATGGGATGGGTGGGGGATTGTCCCAAAACTTGCTACAAGGGGCCAGAGGGGCGGCCTGAATGAAAAATGTATAAAAACAAGCACCGTGAAGGCATTGTGTGAAAATTGTCAAGGATTTTCCAAAGCGGGCAAAAATTGAAAAAAATGACAGGGCCGGTAGTGTCGAAAAAGTCAAAAATGGGAAGGGTGGGGGATTGTCCCAAAACTTGCTACAAGGGGCCAGAGGGGCGGCCTGAATGAAAAATGTGTAAAATCAAGCACCGTGAAGGCATTGTGTGAAAATTGTGAAGGATTTTCCATAGGGGGAAAAATTGAAAAAAATGACAGGGCCGGTAGTGTCGAAAAAGTCAAAAATAGGAAGGGTGGGGGATTGTCCCAAAACTTGCTACAAGGGGCCAGAGGGGCGGCCTGAATGAAAAATGTGTAAAATCAAGCACCGTGAAGGCATTGTGTGAAAATTGTCAAGGATTTTCCAAAGCGGGCAAAAATTGAAAAAAATGACAGGACCGGTAGTGTCGAAAAAGTCAAAAATGGGAAGGGTGGGGCATTGTCCCAAAACTTGCTACAAGGGGCCAGAGGGGCGGCCTGAATGAAAAATGTGTAAAATCAAGCACCGTGAGGGCATTGTGTGAAAATTGTCAAGGATTTTCCAAAGCGGGCAAAAATTGAAAAAAATGACAGGGCCGGTAGTGTCGAAAAAGTCAAAAATGGGAAGGGTGGGGGATTGTCCCAAAACTTGCTACAAGGGGCCAGAGGGGTGGCCTGAATTAAAGATGTGTAAAATCAAGCACCGTGAGGGCATTGTGTGAAAATTGTGAAGGATTTTCCAAAGCGGTCAAACATTTTAAAAAATGACAGGGCCGGTAGTGTCGAAAAAGTCAAAAATAGGGAAGGGTGGGGGATTGTCCCAAAACTTGCTACAAGGGGCCAGAGGGGCGGCCTGAATAAAAAATGTGTAAAATCAAGCACCGTGAAGGCATTGTGTGAAAATTGTCAAGGATTTTCCAAAGCGGGCAAAAATTGAAAAAAATGACAGGGTCGGTAGTGTCGAAAAAGTCAAAAATGGGAAGGGTGGGGGATTGTCCCAAAACTTGCTACAAGGGGCCAGAGGGGCGGCCTGAATGAAAAATGTGTAAAATCAAGCACCGTGAAGGCATTGTGTGAAAATTGTCAAGGATTTTCCAAAGCGGGCAAAAATTTAAAAAAATGACAGGGCCGGTAGTGTCGAAAAAGTCAAAAATAGGAAGGGTGGGGGATTGTCCCAAAACTTGCTACAAGGGGCCAGAGGGGCGGCCTGAATGAAAAATGTGTAAAATCAAGCACCGTGAAGGCATTGTGTGAAAATTGTCAAGGATTTTCCAAAGCGGGCAAAAATTGAAAAAAATGACAGGGCCGGTAGTGTCGAAAAAGTCAAAAATGGGAAGGGTGGGGGATTGTCCCAAAACTTGCTACAAGGGGCCAGAGGGGCGGCCTGAATTAAAAATGTGTGTAAAATCAAGCACTGTGAAGGCATTGTGTGAAAATTGTCAAGGATTTTCCAAAGCGGGCAAAAATTGAAAAAAATGACAGGGTCGGTAGTGTCGAAAAAGTCAAAAATGGGAAGGGTGGGGGATTGTCCCAAAACTTGCTACAAGGGGCCAGAGGGGCGGCCTGAATGAAAAATGTGTAAAATCAAGCACCGTGAGGGCATTGTGTGAAAATTGTCAAGGATTTTCCAAAGCAGGCAAAAATTGAAAAAAATGACAGGACCGGTAGTGTCGAAAAAGTCAAAAATGGGAAGGGTGGGGGATTGTCCCAAAACTTGCTACAAGGGGCCAGAGGGGCGGCCTGAATGAAAAATGTGTAAAATCAAGCACCGTGAGGGCATTGTGTGAAAATTGTCAAGGATTTTCCAAAGCGGGCAAAAATTGAAAAAAATGACAGGACCGGTAGTGTCGAAAAAGTAAAAAATGGGAAGGGTGGGGGATTGTCCCAAAACTTGCTACAAGGGGCCAGAGGGGCGGCCTGAATGAAAAATGTGTAAAATCAAGCACAGTGAAGGCATTGTGTGAAAATTGTCAAGGATTTTCCAAAGCGGGCAAAAATTGAAAAAAATGACAGGGTCGGTAGTGTCGAAAAAGTCAAAAATGGGAAGGGTGGGGGATTGTCCCAAAACTTGCTACAAGGGGCCAGAGGGGCGGCCTGAATGAAAAATGTGTAAAATCAAGCACTGTGAAGGCATTGTGTGAAAATTGTCAAGGATTTTCCAAAGCGGGCAAAAATTGAAAAAAATGACAGGGCCGGTAGTGTCGAAAAAGTCAAAAATGGGAAGGGTGGGGGATTGTCCCAAAACTTGCTACAAGGGGCCAGAGGGGCGGCCTGAATGAAAAATGTGTAAAATCAAGCACCGTGAGGGCATTGTGTGAAAATTGTCAAGGATTTTCCAAAGCGGCCAAAAATTGAAAAAAATGACAGGACCGGTAGTGTCGAAAAAGTCAAAAATGGGAAGGGTGGGGGATTGTCCCAAAACTTGCTACAAGGGGCCAGAGGGGCGGCCTGAATGAAAAATGTGTAAAATCAAGCACAGTGAAGGCATTGTGTGAAAATTGTCAAGGATTTTCCAAAGCGGCCAAAAATTGAAAAAAATGACAGGACCGGTAGTGTCGAAAAAGTCAAAAATGGGAAGGGTGGGGGATTGTCCCAAAACTTGCTACAAGGGGCCAGAGGGGCGGCCTGAATGAAAAATGTGTAAAATCAAGCACCGTGAGGGCATTGTGTGAAAATTGTGAAGGATTTTCCAAAGCGGGCAAACATTTTAAAAAATGACAGGGCCGGTAGTGTCGAAAAAGTCAAAAATGGGAAGGGTGGGGGATTGTCCCAAAACTTGCTACAAGGGGCCAGAGGGGTGGCCTGAATTAAAGATGTGTAAAATCAAGCACTGTGAAGGCATTGTGTGAAAATTGTCAAGGATTTTCCAAAGCGGGCAAAAATTGAAAAAAATGACAGGGTCGGTAGTGTCGAAAAAGTCAAAAATGGGAAGGGTGGGGGATTGTCCCAAAACTTGCTACAAGGGGCCAGAGGGGCGGCCTGAATGAAAAATGTGTAAAATCAAGCACCGTGAGGGCATTGTGTGAAAATTGTCAAGGATTTTCCAAAGCGGGCAAAAATTGAAAAAAATGACAGGGCCGGGTAGTGTCGAAAAAGTAAAAAATGGGAAGGGTGGGGGATTGTCCCAAAACTTGCTACAAGGTGCCAGAGGGGCGGCCTGAATTAAAGATGTGTAAAATCAAGCACCGTGAAGGCATTGTGTGAAAATTGTCAAGGATTTTTCAAAGTGGGCAAAAATTGAAAAGAATGACAGGGCCGGTAGTGTCGAAAAAGTCAAAAATGGGATGGGTGGGGGATTGTCCCAAAACTTGCTACAAGGGGCCAGAGGGGCGGCCTGAATGAAAAATGTATAAAAACAAGCACCGTGAAGGCATTGTGTGAAAATTGTCAAGGATTTTCCAAAGCGGGCAAAAATTGAAAAAAATGACAGGGCCGGTAGTGTCGAAAAAGACAAAAATGGGAAGGGTGGGGGATTGTCCCAAAACTTGCTACAAGGGGCCAGAGGGGCGGCCTGAATGAAAAATGTGTAAAATCAAGCACCGTGAAGGCATTGTGTGAAAATTGTGAAGGATTTTCCATAGGGGGAAAAATTGAAAAAAATGACAGGGCCGGTAGTGTCGAAAAAGTCAAAAATAGGAAGGGTGGGGGATTGTCCCAAAACTTGCTACAAGGGGCCAGAGGGGCGGCCTGAATGAAAAATGTGTAAAATCAAGCACCGTGAAGGCATTGTGTGAAAATTGTCAAGGATTTTCCAAAGCGGGCAAAAATTGAAAAAAATGACAGGACCGGTAGTGTCGAAAAAGTCAAAAATGGGAAGGGTGGGGCATTGTCCCAAAACTTGCTACAAGGGGCCAGAGGGGTGGCCTGAATTAAAGATGTGTAAAATCAAGCACCGTGAGGGCATTGTGTGAAAATTGTGAAGGATTTTCCAAAGCGGTCAAACATTTTAAAAAATGACAGGGCCGGTAGTGTCGAAAAAGTCAAAAATAGGGAAGGGTGGGGGATTGTCCCAAAACTTGCTACAAGGGGCCAGAGGGGCGGCCTGAATAAAAAATGTGTAAAATCAAGCACCGTGAAGGCATTGTGTGAAAATTGTCAAGGATTTTCCAAAGCGGGCAAAAATTGAAAAAAATGACAGGGTCGGTAGTGTCGAAAAAGTCAAAAATGGGAAGGGTGGGGGATTGTCCCAAAACTTGCTACAAGGGGCCAGAGGGGCGGCCTGAATGAAAAATGTGTAAAATCAAGCACTGTGAAGGCATTGTGTGAAAATTGTCAAGGATTTTCCAAAGCGGGCAAAAATTTAAAAAAATGACAGGGCCGGTAGTGTTGAAAAAGTCAAAAATGGGAAGGGTGGGGGATTGTCCCAAAACTTGCTACAAGGGGCCAGAGGGGTGGCCTGAATTAAAGATGTGTAAAATCAAGCACTGTGAAGGCATTGTGTGAAAATTGTCAAGGATTTTCCAAAGCGGGCAAAAATTGAAAAAAAATGACAGGGTCGGTAGTGTCGAAAAAGTCAAAAATGGGAAGGGTGGGGGATTGTCCCAAAACTTGCTACAAGGGGCCAGAGGGGCGGCCTGAATTAAAAATGTGTAAAATCAAGCACCGTGAGGGCATTGTGTGAAAATTGTCAAGGATTTTCCAAAGCGGCCAAAAATTGAAAAAAATGACAGGGCCGGTAGTGTCGAAAAAGTCAAAAATGGGAAGGGTGGGGGATTGTCCCAAAACTTGCTACAAGGGGCCAGAGGGGCGGCCTGAATGAAAAATGTGTAAAATCAAGCACCGTGAAGGCATTGTGTGAAAATTGTCAAGGATTTTCCAAAGCGGGCAAAAATTGAAAAAAATGACAGGGTCGGTAGTGTCGAAAAAGTAAAAAATGGGAAGGGTGGGGGATTGTCCCAAAACTTGCTACAAGGGGCCAGAGGGGCGGCCTGAATGAAAAATGTGTAAAATCAAGCACCGTGAGGGCATTGTGTGAAAATTGTCAAGGATTTTCCAAAGCGGCCAAAAATTGAAAAAAATGACAGGACCGGTAGTGTCGAAAAAGTAAAAAATGGGAAGGGTGGGGGATTGTCCCAAAACTTGTTACAAGGGGCCAGAGGGGCGGCCTGAATGAAAAATGTGTAAAATCAAGCACCGTGAGGGCATTGTGTGAAAATTGTCAAGGATTTTCCAAAGCGGCCAAAAATTGAAAAAAAGTGACAGGACCGGTAGTGTCGAAAAAGTCAAAAATGGGAAGGGTGGGGGATTGTCCCAAAACTTGCTACAAGGGGCCAGAGGGGCGGCCTGAATGAAAAATGTGTAAAATCAAGCACCGTGAGGGCATTGTGTGAAAATTGTCAAGGATTTTCCAAAGCGGGCAAAAATTGAAAAAAACGACAGGGCCGGTAGTGTCGAAAAAGTCAAAAATGGGAAGGGTGGGGGATTGTCCCAAAACTTGCTACAAGGGGCCAGAGGGGTGGCCTGAATTAAAGATGTGTAAAATCAAGCACTGTGAAGGCATTGTGTGAAAATTGTCAAGGATTTTCCAAAGCGGGCAAAAATTGAAAAAAATGACAGGGTCGGTAGTGTCGAAAAAGTCAAAAATGGGAAGGGTGGGGGATTGTCCCAAAACTTGCTACAAGGGGCCAGAGGGGCGGCCTGAATTAAAAATGTGTAAAATCAAGCACCGTGAGGGCATTGTGTGAAAATTGTCAAGGATTTTCCAAAGCGGCCAAAAATTGAAAAAAATGACAGGGCCGGTAGTGTCGAAAAAGTCAAAAATGGGAAGGGTGGGGGATTGTCCCAAAACTTGCTACAAGGGGCCAGAGGGGCGGCCTGAATGAAAAATGTGTAAAATCAAGCACCGTGAGGGCATTGTGTGAAAATTGTGAAGGATTTTCCAAAGCGGGCAAAAATTGAAAAAAATGACAGGGCCGGTAGTGTCGAAAAAGTAAAAAATGGGAAGGGTGGGGGATTGTCCCAAAACTTGCTACAAGGTGCCAGAGGGGCGGCCTGAATTAAAGATGTGTAAAATCAAGCACCGTGAAGGCATTGTGTGAAAATTGTCAAGGATTTTTCAAAGTGGGCAAAAATTGAAAAGAATGACAGGGCCGGTAGTGTCGAAAAAGTCAAAAATGGGATGGGTGGGGGATTGTCCCAAAACTTGCTACAAGGGGCCAGAGGGGCGGCCTGAATGAAAAATGTATAAAAACAAGCACCGTGAAGGCATTGTGTGAAAATTGTCAAGGATTTTCCAAAGCGGGCAAAAATTGAAAAAAATGACAGGGCCGGTAGTGTCGAAAAAGTCAAAAATGGGAAGGGTGGGGGATTGTCCCAAAATTTGCTACAAGGGGCCAGAGGGGCGGCCTGAATGAAAAATGTGTAAAATCAAGCACCGTGAAGGCATTGTGTGAAAATTGTGAAGGATTTTCCATAGGGGGAAAAATTGAAAAAAATGACAGGGCCGGTAGTGTCGAAAAAGTCAAAAATGGGAAGGGTGGGGGATTGTCCCAAAACTTGCTACAAGGTGCCAGAGGGGCGGCCTGAATTAAAGATGTGTAAAATCAAGCACCGTGAAGGCATTGTGTGAAAATTGTCAAGGATTTTTCAAAGTGGGCAAAAATTGAAAAGAATGACAGGGCCGGTAGTGTCGAAAAAGTCAAAAATGGGATGGGTGGGGGATTGTCCCAAAACTTGCTACAAGGGGCCAGAGGGGCGGCCTGAATTAAAGATGTGTAAAATCAAGCACTGTGAAGGCATTGTGTGAAAATTGTCAAGGATTTTCCAAAGCGGGCAAAAATTGAAAAAAAATGACAGGGTCGGTAGTGTCGAAAAAGTCAAAAATGGGAAGGGTGGGGGATTGTCCCAAAACTTGCTACAAGGGGCCAGAGGGGCGGCCTGAATTAAAAATGTGTAAAATCAAGCACCGTGAGGGCATTGTGTGAAAATTGTCAAGGATTTTCCAAAGCGGCCAAAAATTGAAAAAAATGACAGGGCCGGTAGTGTCGAAAAAGTCAAAAATGGGAAGGGTGGGGGATTGTCCCAAAACTTGCTACAAGGGGCCAGAGGGGCGGCCTGAATGAAAAATGTGTAAAATCAAGCACCGTGAAGGCATTGTGTGAAAATTGTCAAGGATTTTCCAAAGCGGGCAAAAATTGAAAAAAATGACAGGGTCGGTAGTGTCGAAAAAGTCAAAAATGGGAAGGGTGGGGGATTGTCCCAAAACTTGCTACAAGGGGCCAGAGGGGCGGCCTGAATGAAAAATGTGTAAAATCAAGCACCGTGAGGGCATTGTGTGAAAATTGTCAAGGATTTTCCAAAGCGGCCAAAAATTGAAAAAAATGACAGGACCGGTAGTGTCGAAAAAGTAAAAAATGGGAAGGGTGGGGGATTGTCCCAAAACTTGCTACAAGGGGCCAGAGGGGCGGCCTGAATGAAAAATGTGTAAAATCAAGCACCGTGAGGGCATTGTGTGAAAATTGTCAAGGATTTTCCAAAGCGGCCAAAAATTGAAAAAAAGTGACAGGACCGGTAGTGTCGAAAAAGTCAAAAATGGGAAGGGTGGGGGATTGTCCCAAAACTTGCTACAAGGGGCCAGAGGGGCGGCCTGAATGAAAAATGTGTAAAATCAAGCACCGTGAGGGCATTGTGTGAAAATTGTCAAGGATTTTCCAAAGCGGGCAAAAATTGAAAAAAACGACAGGGCCGGTAGTGTCGAAAAAGTCAAAAATGGGAAGGGTGGGGGATTGTCCCAAAACTTGCTACAAGGGGCCAGAGGGGTGGCCTGAATTAAAGATGTGTAAAATCAAGCACTGTGAAGGCATTGTGTGAAAATTGTCAAGGATTTTCCAAAGCGGGCAAAATTTGAAAAAAATGACAGGGTCGGTAGTGTCGAAAAAGTCAAAAATGGGAAGGGTGGGGGATTGTCCCAAAACTTGCTACAAGGGGCCAGAGGGGCGGCCTGAATTAAAAATGTGTAAAATCAAGCACCGTGAGGGCATTGTGTGAAAATTGTCAAGGATTTTCCAAAGCGGCCAAAAATTGAAAAAAATGACAGGGCCGGTAGTGTCGAAAAAGTCAAAAATGGGAAGGGTGGGGGATTGTCCCAAAACTTGCTACAAGGGGCCAGAGGGGCGGCCTGAATGAAAAATGTGTAAAATCAAGCACCGTGAGGGCATTGTGTGAAAATTGTGAAGGATTTTCCAAAGCGGGCAAAAATTGAAAAAAATGACAGGGCCGGTAGTGTCGAAAAAGTAAAAAATGGGAAGGGTGGGGGATTGTCCCAAAACTTGCTACAAGGTGCCAGAGGGGCGGCCTGAATTAAAGATGTGTAAAATCAAGCACCGTGAAGGCATTGTGTGAAAATTGTCAAGGATTTTTCAAAGTGGGCAAAAATTGAAAAGAATGACAGGGCCGGTAGTGTCGAAAAAGTCAAAAATGGGATGGGTGGGGGATTGTCCCAAAACTTGCTACAAGGGGCCAGAGGGGCGGCCTGAATGAAAAATGTATAAAAACAAGCACCGTGAAGGCATTGTGTGAAAATTGTCAAGGATTTTCCAAAGCGGGCAAAAATTGAAAAAAATGACAGGGCCGGTAGTGTCGAAAAAGTCAAAAATGGGAAGGGTGGGGGATTGTCCCAAAACTTGCTACAAGGGGCCAGAGGGGCGGCCTGAATGAAAAATGTGTAAAATCAAGCACCGTGAAGGCATTGTGTGAAAATTGTGAAGGATTTTCCATAGGGGGAAAAATTGAAAAAAATGACAGGGCCGGTAGTGTCGAAAAAGTCAAAAATAGGAAGGGTGGGGGATTGTCCCAAAACTTGCTACAAGGGGCCAGAGGGGCGGCCTGAATGAAAAATGTGTAAAATCAAGCACCGTGAAGGCATTGTGTGAAAATTGTCAAGGATTTTCCAAAGCGGGCAAAAATTGAAAAAAATGACAGGACCGGTAGTGTCGAAAAAGTCAAAAATGGGAAGGGTGGGGCATTGTCCCAAAACTTGCTACAAGGGGCCAGAGGGGCGGCCTGAATGAAAAATGTGTAAAATCAAGCACCGTGAGGGCATTGTGTGAAAATTGTCAAGGATTTTCCAAAGCGGGCAAAAATTGAAAAAAATGACAGGGCCGGTAGTGTCGAAAAAGTCAAAAATGGGAAGGGTGGGGGATTGTCCCAAAACTTGCTACAAGGGGCCAGAGGGGCGGCCTGAATGAAAAATGTGTAAAATCAAGCACCGTGAGGGCATTGTGTGAAAATTGTGAAGGATTTTCCAAAGCGGCCAAAAACTGAAAAAAATGACAGGGCCGGTAGTGTCGAAAAAGTCAAAAATGAGAAGGGTGGGGGATTGTCCGAAAACTTGCTACAAGGGGCCAGAGGGGCGACCTGAATTAAAGATGTGTAAAATCAAGCACTGTGAAGGCATTGTGTGAAAATTGTCAAGGATTTTCCAAAGCGGGCAAAAATTGAAAAAAATGACAGGGCCGGTAGTGTCGAAAAAGTAAAAAATGGGAAGGGTGGGGGATTGTCCCAAAACTTGCTACAAGGGGCCAGAGGGGCGGCCTGAATTAAAGATTTGTAAAATCAAGCACTGTGAAGGCATTGTGTGAAAATTGTCAAGGATTTTCCAAAGCGGCTAATGATTGAAAAAAATGACAGGACCGGTAGTGTCGAAAAAGTAAAAAATGGGAAGGGTGGGGGATTGTCCCAAAACTTGCTACAAGGGGCCAGAGGGGCGGCCTGAATGAAAAATGTGTAAAATCAAGCACCGTGAGGGCATTGTGTGAAAATTGTCAAGGATTTTCCAAAGCGGCCAAAAATTGAAAAAAATGACAGGACCGGTAGTGTCGAAAAAGTAAAAAATGGGAAGGGTGGGGGATTGTCCCAAAACTTGCTACAAGGGGCCAGAGGGGCGGCCTGAATGAAAAATGTGTAAAATCAAGCACCGTGAAGGCATTGTGTGAAAATTGTCAAGGATTTTCCAAAGCGGGCAAAAATTGAAAAAAATGACAGGGTCGGTAGTGTCGAAAAAGTCAAAAATGGGAAGGGTGGGGGATTGTCCCAAAACTTGCTACAAGGGGCCAGAGGGGCGGCCTGAATGAAAAATGTGTAAAATCAAGCACCGTGAGGGCATTGTGTGAAAATTGTGAAGGATTTTCCAAAGCGGGCAAAAATTGAAAAAAATGACAGGGCCGGTAGTGTCGAAAAAGTCAAAAATGGGAAGGGTGGGGGATTGTCCCAAAACTTGCTACAAGGGGCCAGAGGGGCGGCCTGAATGAAAAATGTGTAAAATCAAGCACCGTGAGGGCATTGTGTGAAAATTGTGAAGGATTTTCCAAAGCGGGCAAAAATTGAAAAAAATGACAGGGCCGGTAGTGTCGAAAAAGTAAAAAATGGGAAGGGTGGGGGATTGTCCCAAAACTTGCTACAAGGTGCCAGAGGGGCGGCCTGAATTAAAGATGTGTAAAATCAAGCACCGTGAAGGCATTGTGTGAAAATTGTCAAGGATTTTTCAAAGTGGGCAAAAATTGAAAAGAATGACAGGGCCGGGTAGTGTCGAAAAAGTCAAAAATGGGATGGGTGGGGGATTGTCCCAAAACTTGCTACAAGGGGCCAGAGGGGCGGCCTGAATGAAAAATGTATAAAAACAAGCACCGTGAAGGCATTGTGTGAAAATTGTCAAGGATTTTCCAAAGCGGGCAAAAATTGAAAAAAATGACAGGGCCGGTAGTGTCGAAAAAGTCAAAAATGGGAAGGGTGGGGGATTGTCCCAAAACTTGCTACAAGGGGCCAGAGGGGCGGCCTGAATGAAAAATGTGTAAAATCAAGCACCGTGAAGGCATTGTGTGAAAATTGTGAAGGATTTTCCATAGGGGGAAAAATTGAAAAAAATGACAGGGCCGGGTAGTGTCGAAAAAGTCAAAAATAGGAAGGGTGGGGGATTGTCCCAAAACTTGCTACAAGGGGCCAGAGGGGCGGCCTGAATGAAAAATGTGTAAAATCAAGCACCGTGAAGGCATTGTGTGAAAATTGTCAAGGATTTTCCAAAGCGGGCAAAAATTGAAAAAAATGACAGGACCGGTAGTGTCGAAAAAGTCAAAAATGGGAAGGGTGGGGCATTGTCCCAAAACTTGCTACAAGGGGCCAGAGGGGCGGCCTGAATGAAAAATGTGTAAAATCAAGCACCGTGAGGGCATTGTGTGAAAATTGTCAAGGATTTTCCAAAGCGGGCAAAAATTGAAAAAAATGACAGGGCCGGGTAGTGTCGAAAAAGTCAAAAATGGGAAGGGTGGGGGATTGTCCCAAAACTTGCTACAAGGGGCCAGATGGGCGGCCTGAATTAAAGATCTGTAAAATCAAGCACCGTGAGGGCATTGTGTGAAAATTGTCAAGGATTTTCCAAAGCGGGCAAAAATTGAAAAGAATGACAGGGCCGGTAGTGTCGAAAAAGTCAAAAATGGGAAGGGTGGGGCATTGTCCCAAAACTTGCTACAAGGGGCCAGAGGGGCGGCCTGAATGAAAAATGTGTAAAATCAAGCACCGTGAGGGCATTGTGTGAAAATTGTCAAGGATTTTCCAAAGCGGGCAAAAATTGAAAAAAATGACAGGGCCGGTAGTGTCGAAAAAGTCAAAAATGGGAAGGGTGGGGGATTGTCCCAAAACTTGCTACAAGGGGCCAGAGGGGCGGCCTGAATGAAAAATGTGTAAAATCAAGCACCGTGAGGGCATTGTGTGAAAATTGTGAAGGATTTTCCAAAGCGGCCAAAAACTGAAAAAAATGACAGGGCCGGTAGTGTCGAAAAAGTCAAAAATGAGAAGGGTGGGGGATTGTCCGAAAACTTGCTACAAGGGGCCAGAGGGGCGACCTGAATTAAAGATGTGTAAAATCAAGCACTGTGAAGGCATTGTGTGAAAATTGTCAAGGATTTTCCAAAGCGGGCAAAAATTGAAAAAAATGACAGGGCCGGTAGTGTCGAAAAAGTAAAAAATGGGAAGGGTGGGGGATTGTCCCAAAACTTGCTACAAGGGGCCAGAGGGGCGGCCTGAATTAAAGATTTGTAAAATCAAGCACTGTGAAGGCATTGTGTGAAAATTGTCAAGGATTTTCCAAAGCGGCTAATGATTGAAAAAAATGACAGGACCGGTAGTGTCGAAAAAGTAAAAAATGGGAAGGGTGGGGGATTGTCCCAAAACTTGCTACAAGGGGCCAGAGGGGCGGCCTGAATGAAAAATGTGTAAAATCAAGCACCGTGAGGGCATTGTGTGAAAATTGTCAAGGATTTTCCAAAGCGGCCAAAAATTGAAAAAAATGACAGGACCGGTAGTGTCGAAAAAGTAAAAAATGGGAAGGGTGGGGGATTGTCCCAAAACTTGCTACAAGGGGCCAGAGGGGCGGCCTGAATGAAAAATGTGTAAAATCAAGCACCGTGAAGGCATTGTGTGAAAATTGTCAAGGATTTTCCAAAGCGGGCAAAAATTGAAAAAAATGACAGGGTCGGTAGTGTCGAAAAAGTCAAAAATGGGAAGGGTGGGGGATTGTCCCAAAACTTGCTACAAGGGGCCAGAGGGGCGGCCTGAATGAAAAATGTGTAAAATCAAGCACCGTGAGGGCATTGTGTGAAAATTGTGAAGGATTTTCCAAAGCGGGCAAAAATTGAAAAAAATGACAGGGCCGGGTAGTGTCGAAAAAGTCAAAAATGGGAAGGGTGGGGGATTGTCCCAAAACTTGCTACAAGGGGCCAGAGGGGCGGCCTGAATGAAAAATGTGTAAAATCAAGCACCGTGAGGGCATTGTGTGAAAATTGTGAAGGATTTTCCAAAGCGGGCAAAAATTGAAAAAAATGACAGGGCCGGTAGTGTCGAAAAAGTAAAAAATGGGAAGGGTGGGGGATTGTCCCAAAACTTGCTACAAGGTGCCAGAGGGGCGGCCTGAATTAAAGATGTGTAAAATCAAGCACCGTGAAGGCATTGTGTGAAAATTGTCAAGGATTTTTCAAAGTGGGCAAAAATTGAAAAGAATGACAGGGCCGGGTAGTGTCGAAAAAGTCAAAAATGGGATGGGTGGGGGATTGTCCCAAAACTTGCTACAAGGGGCCAGAGGGGCGGCCTGAATGAAAAATGTATAAAAACAAGCACCGTGAAGGCATTGTGTGAAAATTGTCAAGGATTTTCCAAAGCGGGCAAAAATTGAAAAAAATGACAGGGCCGGGTAGTGTCGAAAAAGTCAAAAATGGGAAGGGTGGGGGATTGTCCCAAAACTTGCTACAAGGGGCCAGAGGGGCGGCCTGAATGAAAAATGTGTAAAATCAAGCACCGTGAAGGCATTGTGTGAAAATTGTGAAGGATTTTCCATAGGGGGAAAAATTGAAAAAAATGACAGGGCCGGGTAGTGTCGAAAAAGTCAAAAATAGGAAGGGTGGGGGATTGTCCCAAAACTTGCTACAAGGGGCCAGAGGGGCGGCCTGAATGAAAAATGTGTAAAATCAAGCACCGTGAAGGCATTGTGTGAAAATTGTCAAGGATTTTCCAAAGCGGGCAAAAATTGAAAAAAATGACAGGACCGGTAGTGTCGAAAAAGTCAAAAATGGGAAGGGTGGGGCATTGTCCCAAAACTTGCTACAAGGGGCCAGAGGGGCGGCCTGAATGAAAAATGTGTAAAATCAAGCACCGTGAGGGCATTGTGTGAAAATTGTCAAGGATTTTCCAAAGCGGGCAAAAATTGAAAAAAATGACAGGGCCGGGTAGTGTCGAAAAAGTCAAAAATGGGAAGGGTGGGGGATTGTCCCAAAACTTGCTACAAGGGGCCAGATGGGCGGCCTGAATTAAAGATCTGTAAAATCAAGCACCGTGAGGGCATTGTGTGAAAATTGTCAAGGATTTTCCAAAGCGGGCAAAAATTGAAAAGAATGACAGGGCCGGTAGTGTCGAAAAAGTCAAAAATGGGAAGGGTGGGGGATTGTCCCAAAACTTGCTACAAGGGGCCAGAGGGGCGGCCTGAATGAAAAATGTGTAAAATCAAGCACCGTGAAGGCACTGTGTGAAAATTGTCAAGGATTTTCCAAAGCGGGCAAAAATTGAAAAAAATGACAGGGTCGGTAGTGTTGAAAAAGTCAAAAATGGGAAGGGTGGGGGATTGTCCCAAAACTTGCTACAAGGGGCCAGAGGGGCGGCCTGAATTAAAAATGTGTAAAATCAAGCACCGTGAGGGCATTGTGTGAAAATTGTCAAGGATTTTCCAAAGCGGCCAAAAATTGAAAAAAATGACAGGGCCGGTAGTGTCGAAAAAGTCAAAAATGGGAAGGGTGGGGGATTGTCCCAAAACTTGCTACAAGGGGCCAGAGGGGCGGCCTGAATGAAAAATGTGTAAAATCAAGCACCGTGAAGGCATTGTGTGAAAATTGTCAAGGATTTTCCAAAGCGGCCAAAAATTGAAAAAAATGACAGGACCGGTAGTGTCGAAAAAGTCAAAAATGGGAAGGGTGGGGGATTGTCCCAAAACTTGCTACAAGGGGCCAGAGGGGCGGCCTGAATTAAAAGTGTGTAAAATCAAGCACTCGTGAAGGCATTGTGTGAAAATTGTGAAGGATTTTCCAAAGCGGGCAAAAATTGAAAAAAATGACAGGGCCGGTAGTGTCGAAAAAGTCAAAAATGGGAAGGGTGGGGGATTGTCCCAAAACTTGCTACAAGGGGCCAGAGGGGCGGCCTGAATGAAAAATGTGTAAAATCAAGCACAGTGAAGGCATTGTGTGAAAATTGTCAAGGATTTTCCAAAGCGGCCAAAAATTGAAAAAAATGACAGGGCCGGTAGTGTCGAAAAAGTCAAAAATGGGAAGGGTGGGGGATTGTCCCAAAACTTGCTACAAGGGGCCAGAGGGGCGGCCTGAATGAAAAAATGTGTAAAATCAAGCACCGTGAAGGCATTGTGTGAAAATTGTCAAGGATTTTCGAAAGCGGGCAAAAATTGAAAAAAATGACAGGGCCGGGTAGTGTTGAAAAAGTCAAAAATGGGAAGGGTGGGGGATTGTCCCAAAACTTGCTACAAGGGGCCAGAGGGGCGGCCTGAATGAAAAATGTGTAAAATCAAGCACCGTGAAGGCATTGTGTGAAAATTGTCAAGGATTTTCCAAAGCGGCCAAAAATTGAAAAAAATGACAGGGTCGGTAGTGTCGAAAAAGTCAAAAATGGGAAGGGTGGGGGATTGTCCCAAAACTTGCTACAAGGGGCCAGAGGGGCGGCCTGAATTAAAAATGTGTAAAATCAAGCACCGTGAGGGCATTGTGTGAAAATTGTGAAGGATTTTCCAAAGTGGGCAAAAATTGAAAAGAATGACAGGGCCGGTAGTGTCGAAAAAGTCAAAAATGGGAAGGGTGGGGGATTGTCCCAAAACTTGCTACAAGGGGCCAGAGGGGCGGCCTGAATGAAAAATGTGTAAAATCAAGCACTGTGAAGGCATTGTGTGAAAATTGTCAAGGATTTTCCAAAGCGGGCAAAAATTGAAAAAAATGACAGGGTCAGTAGTGTTGAAAAAGTCAAAAATGGGAAGGGTGGGGGATTGTCCCAAAACTTGCTACAAGGGGCCAGAGGGGCGGCCTGAATGAAAAATGTGTAAAATCAAGCACCGTGAAGGCATTGTGTGAAAATTGTGAAGGATTTTCCAAAGCGGGCAAAAATTGAAAAAAATGACAGGGCCGGTAGTGTCGAAAAAGTCAAAAATGGGAAGGGTGGGGGATTGTCCCAAAACTTGCTACAAGGGGCCAGAGGGGCGGCCTGAATGAAAAATGTGTAAAATCAAGCACCGTGAAGGCATTGTGTGAAAATTGTCAAGGATTTTCCATAGGGGGAAAAATTGAAAAAAATGACAGGGCCGGTAGTGTCGAAAAAGTCAAAAATAGGAAGGGTGGGGGATTGTCCCAAAACTTGCTACAAGGGGCCAGAGGGGCGGCCTGAATTAAAAGTGTCTAAAATCAAGCACTGTGAAGGCATTGTGTGAAAATTGTGAAGGATTTTCCATAGGGGGAGAAATTGAAAAAAAATGACAGGGCCGGTAGTGTCGAAAACGTCAAAAATGGGAAGGGTGGGGGATTGTCCCAAAACTTGCTACAAGGGGCCAGAGGGGCGGCCCTGAATGAAAAATGTGTAAAATCAAGCACCGTGAAGGCATTGTGTGAAAATTGTCAAGGATTTTCCATAGGGGGAAAAATTGAAAAAAAATGACAGGGCCGGGTAGTGTCGAAAAAGTCAAAAATAGGAAGGGTGGGGGATTGTCCCAAAACTTGCTACAAGGGGCCAGAGGGGCGGCCTGAATGAAAAATGTGTAAAATCAAGCACCGTGAAGGCATTGTGTGAAAATTGTCAAGGATTTTCCAAAGCGGGCAAAAATTGAAAAAAATGACAGGGTCGGTAGTGTCGAAAAAGTCAAAAATGGGAAGGGTGGGGGATTGTCCCAAAACTTGCTACAAGGGGCCAGAGGGGCGGCCTGAATGAAAAATGTGTAAAATCAAGCACCGTGAAGGCATTGTGTGAAAATTGTCAAGGATTTTCCATAGGGGGAAAAATTGAAAAAAATGACAGGGCCGGTAGTGTCGAAAAAGTCAAAAATAGGAAGGGTGGGGGATTGTCCCAAAACTTGCTACAAGGGGCCAGAGGGGCGGCCTGAATGAAAAATGTGTAAAATCAAGCACCGTGAAGGCATTGTGTGAAAATTGTCAAGGATTTTCCATAGGGGGAAAAATTGAAAAAAATGACAGGGTCGGTAGTGTCGAAAAAGTCAAAAATGGGAAGGGTGGGGGATTGTCCCAAAACTTGCTACAAGGGGCCAGAGGGGCGGCCTGAATGAAAAATGTGTAAAATCAAGCACCGTGAAGGCATTGTGTGAAAATTGTCAAGGATTTTCCATAGGGGGAAAAATTGAAAAAAATGACAGGGCCGGTAGTGTCGAAAAAGTCAAAAATAGGAAGGGTGGGGGATTGTCCCAAAACTTGCTACAAGGGGCCAGAGGGGCGGCCTGAATGAAAAAATGTGTAAAATCAAGCACCGTTGAAGGCATTGTGTGAAAATTGTCAAGGATTTTCCAAAGCGGGCAAAAATTGAAAAAAATGACAGGGCCGGGTAGTGTCGAAAAAGTCAAAAATGGGAAGGGTGGGGGGATTGTCCCAAAACTTGCTACAAGGGGCCAGAGGGGCGGCCTGAATGAAAAATGTGTAAAATCAAGCACCGTGAAGGCATTGTGTGAAAATTGTCAAGGATTTTCCAAAGCGGGCAAAAATTGAAAAAAATGACAGGGTCGGTAGTGTCGAAAAAGTCAAAAATGGGGAGGGTGGGGGATTGTCCCAAAACTTGCTACAAGGGGCCAGAGGGGCGGCCTGAATTAAAAGTGTGTAAAATCAAGCACCGTGAAGGCATTGTGTGAAAATTGTCAAGGATTTTCCAAAGCGGGCAAAAATTGAAAAAAATGACAGGGTCGGTAGTGTCGAAAAAGTCAAAAATGGGAAGGGTGGGGGATTGTCCCAAAACTTGCTACAAGGGGCCAGAGGGGCGGCCTGAATGAAAAATGTGTAAAATCAAGCACCGTGAAGGCATTGTGTGAAAATTGTCAAGGATTTTCCAAAGCGGGCAAAAATTGAAAAAAATGACAGGGTCGGTAGTGTTGAAAAAGTCAAAAATGGGAAGGGTGGGGGATTGTCCCAAAACTTGCTACAAGGGGCCAGAGGGGCGGCCTGAATGAAAAATGTGTAAAATCAAGCACCGTGAAGGCATTGTGTGAAAATTGTCAAGGATTTTCCAAAGCGGCCAAAAATTGAAAAAAATGACAGGGCCGGGTAGTGTCGAAAAAGTCAAAAATGGGAAGGGTGGGGGATTGTCCCAAAACTTGCTACAAGGGGCCAGAGGGGCGGCCTGAATTAAAATGTGTAAAATCAAGCACCGTGAGGGCATTGTGTGAAAATTGTCAAGGATTTTCCAAAGCGGGCAAAAATTGAAAAAAATGACAGGGCCGGGGTAGTGTCGAAAAAGTCAAAAATGGGAAGGGTGGGGGATTGTCCCAAAACTTGCTACAAGGGGCCAGAGGGGCGGCCTGAATGAAAAATGTGTAAAATCAAGCACGGTGAGGGCATTGTGTGAAAATTGTGAAGGTTTTTCCAAAGCGGGAAAAATTGAAAAAAATGACAGGGTCGGTAGTGTCGAAAAAGTCAAAAATAGGAAGGGTGGGGGATTGTCCCAAAACTTGCTACAAGGGGCCAGAGGGGCGGCCTGAATGAAAAATGTGTAAAATCAAGCACCGTGAGGGCATTGTGTGAAAATTGTCAAGGATTTTCCAAAGCAGGCAAAAATTGAAAAAAATGACAGGACCGGGTAGTGTCGAAAAAGTCAAAAATAGGAAGGGTGGGGGATTGTCCCAAAACTTGCTACAAGGGGCCAGAGGGGCGGCCTGAATGAAAAATGTGTAAAATCAAGCACCGTGAAGGCATTGTGTGAAAATTGTCAAGGATTTTCCAAAGCGGGCAAAAATTGAAAAAAATGACAGGGCCGGTAATGTCGAAAAAGTCAAAAATGGGAAGGGTGGGGGATTGTCCCAAAACTTGCTACAAGGGGCCAGAGGGGCGTCCTGAATGAAAAATGTGTAAAATCAAGCACCGTGAAGGCATTGTGTGAAAATTGTCAAGGATTTTCCATAGGGGGAAAAATTGAAAAAAATGACAGGGCCGGTAGTGTCGAAAAAGTCAAAAATAGGAAGGGTGGGGGATTGTCCCAAAACTTGCTACAAGGGGCCAGAGGGGCGGCCTGAATTAAAAGTGTCTAAAATCAAGCACTGTGAAGGCATTTGTGTGAAAATTGTGAAGGATTTTCCATAGGGGGAGAAATTGAAAAAAAATGACAGGGCCGGTAGTGTCGAAAACGTCAAAAATGGGAAGGGTGGGGGATTGTCCCAAAACTTGCTACAAGGGGCCAGAGGGGCGGCCTGAATGAAAAATGTGTAAAATCAAGCACCGTGAAGGCATTGTGTGAAAATTGTCAAGGATTTTCCATAGGGGGAAAAATTGAAAAAAAATGACAGGGCCGGGTAGTGTCGAAAAAGTCAAAAATAGGAAGGGTGGGGGATTGTCCCAAAACTTGCTACAAGGGGCCAGAGGGGCGGCCTGAATGAAAAATGTGTAAAATCAAGCACCGTGAAGGCATTGTGTGAAAATTGTCAAGGATTTTCCAAAGCGGGCAAAAATTGAAAAAAATGACAGGACCGGGTAGTGTCGAAAAAGTCAAAAATGGGAAGGGTGGGGGATTGTCCCAAAACTTGCTACAAGGGGCCAGAGGGGCGGCCTGAATGAAAAATGTGTAAAATCAAGCACCGTGAAGGCATTGTGTGAAAATTGTCAAGGATTTTCCAAAGCGGGCAAAAATTGAAAAAAATGACAGGGTCGGTAGTGTCGAAAAAGTCAAAAATGGGAAGGGTGGGGGATTGTCCCAAAACTTGCTACAAGGGGCCAGAGGGGCGGCCTGAATGAAAAATGTGTAAAATCAAGCACCGTGAAGGCATTGTGTGAAAATTGTCAAGGATTTTCCATAGGGGGAAAAATTGAAAAAAATGACAGGGCCGGGTAGTGTCGAAAAAGTCAAAAATAGGAAGGGTGGGGGATTGTCCCAAAACTTGCTACAAGGGGCCAGAGGGGCGGCCTGAATGAAAAATGTGTAAAATCAAGCACCGTGAAGGCATTGTGTGAAAATTGTCAAGGATTTTCCAAAGCGGGCAAAAATTGAAAAAAATGACAGGGCCGGTAGTGTCGAAAAAGTCAAAAATGGGAAGGGTGGGGGATTGTCCCAAAACTTGCTACAAGGGGCCAGAGGGGCGGCCTGAATGAAAAATGTGTAAAATCAAGCACCGTGAAGGCATTGTGTGAAAATTGTCAAGGATTTTCCAAAGCGGGCAAAAATTGAAAAAAATGACAGGGTCGGTAGTGTCGAAAAAGTCAAAAATGGGGAGGGTGGGGGATTGTCCCAAAACTTGCTACAAGGGGCCAGAGGGGCGGCCTGAATTAAAAGTGTGTAAAATCAAGCACCGTGAAGGCATTGTGTGAAAATTGTCAAGGATTTTCCAAAGCGGGGCAAAAATTGAAAAAAATGACAGGGTCGGTAGTGTCGAAAAAGTCAAAAATGGGAAGGGTGGGGGATTGTCCCAAAACTTGCTACAAGGGGCCAGAGGGGCGGCCTGAATGAAAAATGTGTAAAATCAAGCACCGTGAAGGCATTGTGTGAAAATTGTCAAGGATTTTCCAAAGCGGGCAAAAATTGAAAAAAATGACAGGGTCGGTAGTGTTGAAAAAGTCAAAAATGGGAAGGGTGGGGGGATTGTCCCAAAACTTGCTACAAGGGGCCAGAGGGGCGGCCTGAATGAAAAATGTGTAAAATCAAGCACCGTGAAGGCATTGTGTGAAAATTGTCAAGGATTTTCCAAAGCGGCCAAAAATTGAAAAAAATGACAGGGGCCGGTAGTGTCGAAAAAGTCAAAAATGGGAAGGGTGGGGGATTGTCCCAAAACTTGCTACAAGGGGCCAGAGGGGCGGCCTGAATTAAAAATGTGTAAAATCAAGCACCGTGAGGGCATTGTGTGAAAATTGTCAAGGATTTTCCAAAGCGGGCAAAAATTGAAAAAAATGACAGGGCCGGGTAGTGTCGAAAAAGTCAAAAATGGGAAGGGTGGGGGATTGTCCCAAAACTTGCTACAAGGGGCCAGAGGGGCGGCCTGAATGAAAAATGTGTAAAATCAAGCACGGTGAGGGCATTGTGTGAAAATTGTGAAGGTTTTTCCAAAGCGGGAAAAATTGAAAAAAATGACAGGGTCGGTAGTGTCGAAAAAGTCAAAAATAGGAAGGGTGGGGGATTGTCCCAAAACTTGCTACAAGGGGCCAGAGGGGCGGCCTGAATGAAAAATGTGTAAAATCAAGCACCGTGAGGGCATTGTGTGAAAATTGTCAAGGATTTTCCAAAGCAGGCAAAAATTGAAAAAAATGACAGGACCGGTAGTGTCGAAAAAGTCAAAAATAGGAAGGGTGGGGGATTGTCCCAAAACTTGCTACAAGGGGCCAGAGGGGCGGCCTGAATGAAAAATGTGTAAAATCAAGCACCGTGAAGTCATTGTGTGAAAATTGTCAAGGATTTTCCAAAGCGGGCAAAAATTGAAAAAAATGACAGGGTCGGTAGTGTTGAAAAAGTCAAAAATGGGAAGGGTGGGGGATTGTCCCAAAACTTGCTACAAGGGGCCAGAGGGGCGGCCTGAATGAAAAATGTGTAAAATCAAGCACCGTGAGGGCATTGTGTGAAAATTGTCAAGGATTTTCCAAAGCGGCCAAAAATTGAAAAAAATGACAGGGCCGGTAGTGTCGAAAAAGTCAAAAATGGGAAGGGTGGGGGATTGTCCCAAAACTTGCTACAAGGGGCCAGAGGGGCGGCCTGAATGAAAAATGTGTAAAATCAAGCACCGTGAAGGCATTGTGTGAAAATTGTCAAGGATTTTCCAAAGCGGGCAAAAATTGAAAAAAATGACAGGGCCGGGTAGTGTCGAAAAAGTCAAAAATGGGAAGGGTGGGGGATTGTCCCAAAACTTGCTACAAGGGGCCAGAGGGGCGGCCTGAATGAAAAATGTGTAAAATCAAGCACCGTGAAGGCATTGTGTGAAAATTGTCAAGGATTTTCCAAAGCGGGCAAAAATTGAAAAAAATGACAGGGCCGGGTAGTGTCGAAAAAGTCAAAAATAGGAAGGGTGGGGGATTGTCCCAAAACTTGCTACAAGGGGCCAGAGGGGCGGCCTGAATTAAAAGTGTGTAAAATCAAGCACTGTGAAGGCATTGTGTGAAAATTGTCAAGGATTTTCCAAAGCGGCCAAAAATTGAAAAAAATGACAGGGTCGGTAGTGTTGAAAAAGTCAAAAATGGGAAGGGTGGGGGATTGTCCCAAAACTTGCTACAAGGGGCCAGAGGGGCGGCCTGAATTAAAAATGTGTAAAATCAAGCACCGTGAAGGCATTGTGTGAAAATTGTGAAGGATTTTCCATAGGGGGAAAAATTGAAAAAAATGACAGGGCCGGTAGTGTCGAAAAAGTCAAAAATGGGAAGGGTGGGGGATTGTCCCAAAACTTGCTACAAGGGGCCAGAGGGGCGGCCTGAATGAAAAATGTGTAAAATCAAGCACCGTGAAGGCATTGTGTGAAAATTGTCAAGGATTTTCCTAAGCGGGCAAAAATTGAAAAAAATGACAGGGTCGGTAGTGTCGAAAAAGTCAAAAATGGGAAGGGTGGGGGATTGTCCCAAAACTTGCTACAAGGGGCCAGAGGGGCGGCCTGAATTAAAAGTGTCTAAAATCAAGCACTGTGAAGGCATTGTGTGAAAATTGTGAAGGATTTTCCATAGGGGGAGAAATTGAAAAAAAATGACAGGGCCGGTAGTGTCGAAAACGTCAAAAATGGGAAGGGTGGGGGATTGTCCCAAAACTTGCTACAAGGGGCCAGAGGGGCGGCCTGAATGAAAAATGTGTAAAATCAAGCACCGTGAAGGCATTGTGTGAAAATTGTGAAGGATTTTCCATAGGGGGAAAAATTGAAAAAAAATGACAGGGCCGGGTAGTGTCGAAAAAGTCAAAAATAGGAAGGGTGGGGGATTGTCCCAAAACTTGCTACAAGGGGCCAGAGGGGCGGCCTGAATGAAAAATGTGTAAAATCAAGCACCGTGAAGGCATTGTGTGAAAATTGTCAAGGATTTTCCAAAGCGGGCAAAAATTGAAAAAAATGACAGGGTCGGTAGTGTCGAAAAAGTCAAAAATGGGAAGGGTGGGGGATTGTCCCAAAACTTGCTACAAGGGGCCAGAGGGGCGGCCTGAATTAAAAGTGTGTAAAATCAAGCTCTGTGAAGGCATTGTGTGAAAATTGTCAAGGATTTTCCAAAGCGGGCAAAAATTGAAAAAAATGACAGGGTCGGTAGTGTCGAAAAAGTCAAAAATGGGAAGGGTGGGGGATTGTCCCAAAACTTGCTACAAGGGGCCAGAGGGGCGGCCTGAATGAAAAATGTGTAAAATCAAGCACCGTGAAGGCATTGTGTGAAAATTGTCAAGGATTTTCCATAGGGGGAAAAATTTAAAAAAATGACAGGGCCGGGTAGTGTCGAAAAAGTCAAAAATAGGAAGGGTGGGGGATTGTCCCAAAACTTGCTACAAGGGGCCAGAGGGGCGGCCTGAATGAAAAATGTGTAAAATCAAGCACCGTGAAGGCATTGTGTGAAAATTGTCAAGGATTTTCCAAAGCGGGCAAAAATTGAAAAAAATGACAGGGCCGGGTAGTGTCGAAAAAGTCAAAAATGGGAAGGGTGGGGGATTGTCCCAAAACTTGCTACAAGGGGCCAGAGGGGCGGCCTGAATGAAAAATGTGTAAAATCAAGCACCGTGAAGGCATTGTGTGAAAATTGTCAAGGATTTTCCATAGGGGGAAAAATTTAAAAAAATGACAGGGCCGGTAGTGTCGAAAAAGTCAAAAATAGGAAGGGTGGGGGATTGTCCCAAAACTTGCTACAAGGGGCCAGAGGGGCGGCCTGAATGAAAAATGTGTAAAATCAAGCACCGTGAAGGCATTGTGTGAAAATTGTCAAGGATTTTCCAAAGCGGGCAAAAATTGAAAAAAATGACAGGGCCGGTAGTGTCGAAAAAGTCAAAAATGGGAAGGGTGGGGGATTGTCCCAAAACTTGCTACAAGGGGCCAGAGGGGCGGCCTGAATGAAAAATGTGTAAAATCAAGCACCGTGAAGGCATTGTGTGAAAATTGTCAAGGATTTTCCAAAGCGGGCAAAAATTGAAAAAAATGACAGGGTCGGTAGTGTCGAAAAAGTCAAAAATGGGGAGGGTGGGGGATTGTCCCAAAACTTGCTACAAGGGGCCAGAGGGGCGGCCTGAATTAAAAGTGTGTAAAATCAAGCACTGTGAAGGCATTGTGTGAAAATTGTCAAGGATTTTCCAAAGCAGGCAAAAATTGAAAAAAATGACAGGGTCGGTAGTGTCGAAAAAGTCAAAAATGGGAAGGGTGGGGGATTGTCCCAAAACTTGCTACAAGGGGCCAGAGGGGCGGCCTGAATGAAAAATGTGTAAAATCAAGCACCGTGAAGGCATTGTGTGAAAATTGTGAAGGATTTTCCATAGGGGGAAAAATTGAAAAAAATTACAGTGCCGGTAGTGTCGAAAAAGTCAAAAATAGGAAGGGGGGGGGGATTGTCCCAAAACTTGCTACAAGGGGCCAGAGGGGCGGCCTGAATGAAAAATGTGTAAAATCAAGCACCGTGAAGGCATTGTGTGAAAATTGTCAAGGATTTTCCAAAGCGGGCAAAAATTGAAAAAAATGACAGGGCCGGTAGTGTCGAAAAAGTCAAAAATGGGAAGGGTGGGGGATTGTCCCAAAACTTGCTACAAGGGGCCAGAGGGGCGGCCTGAATGAAAAATGTGTAAAATCAAGCACAGTGAAGGCATTGTGTGAAAATTGTCAAGGATTTTCCTAAGCGGGCAAAAATTGAAAAAAATGACAGGGTCGGTAGTGTCGAAAAAGTCAAAAATGGGAAGGGTGGGGGATTGTCCCAAAACTTGCTACAAGGGGCCAGAGGGGCGGCCTGAATTAAAAGTGTGTAAAATCAAGCACTGTGAAGGCATTGTGTGAAAATTGTGAAGGATTTTCCATAGGGGGAGAAATTGAAAAAAAATGAAAGGCCCGGTAGTGTCGAAAACGTCAAAAATGGGAAGGGTGGGGGATTGTCCCAAAACTTGCTACAAGGGGCCAGAGGGGCGGCCTGAATGAAAAATGTGTAAAATCAAGCACCGTGAAGGCATTGTGTGAAAATTGTCAAGGATTTTCCAAAGCGGGCAAAAATTGAAAAAAATGACAGGGCCGGTAGTGTCGAAAAAGTCAAAAATGGGAAGGGTGGGGGATTGTCCCAAAACTTGCTACAAGGGGCCAGAGGGGCGGCCTGAATGAAAAATGTGTAAAATCAAGCACCGTGAAGGCATTGTGTGAAAATTGTCAAGGATTTTCCAAAGCGGGCAACAATTGAAAAAAATGACAGGGTCGGTAGTGTCGAAAAAGTCAAAAATGGGGAGGGTGGGGGATTGTCCCAAAACTTGCTACAAGGGGCCAGAGGGGCGGCCTGAATGAAAAATGTGTAAAATCAAGCACCGTGAAGGCATTGTGTGAAAATTGTCAAGGATTTTCCAAAGCGGGCAAAAATTGAAAAAAATGACAGGGCCGGGTAGTGTCGAAAAAGTCAAAAATGGGAAGGGTGGGGGATTGTCCCAAAACTTGCTACAAGGGGCCAGAGGGGCGGCCTGAATGAAAAATGTGTAAAATCAAGCACCGTGAAGGCATTGTGTGAAAATTGTCAAGGATTTTCCAAAGCGGGCAACAATTGAAAAAAATGACAGGGTCGGTAGTGTCGAAAAAGTCAAAAATGGGGAGGGTGGGGGATTGTCCCAAAACTTGCTACAAGGGGCCAGAGGGGCGGCCTGAATTAAAAGTGTGTAAAATCAAGCACTGTGAAGGCATTGTGTGAAAATTGTCAAGGATTTTCCAAAGCAGGCAAAAATTGAAAAAAATGACAGGGTCGGTAGTGTCGAAAAAGTCAAAAATGGGAAGGGTGGGGGATTGTCCCAAAACTTGCTACAAGGGGCCAGAGGGGCGGCCTGAATGAAAAATGTGTAAAATCAAGCACCGTGAAGGCATTGTGTGAAAATTGTGAAGGATTTTCCATAGGGGGAAAAATTGAAAAAAATGACACTGCCGGTAGTGTCGAAAAAGTCAAAAATAGGAAGGGGGGGGGATTGTCCCAAAACTTGCTACAAGGGGCCAGAGGGGCGGCCTGAATGAAAAATGTGTAAAATCAAGCACCGTGAAGGCATTGTGTGAAAATTGTCAAGGATTTTCCAAAGCGGGCAAAAATTGAAAAAAATGACAGGGCCGGTAGTGTCGAAAAAGTCAAAAATGGGAAGGGTGGGGGATTGTCCCAAAACTTGCTACAAGGGGCCAGAGGGGCGGCCTGAATGAAAAATGTGTAAAATCAAGCACCGTGAAGGCATTGTGTGAAAATTGTCAAGGATTTTCCTAAGCGGGCAAAAATTGAAAAAAATGACAGGGTCGGTAGTGTCGAAAAAGTCAAAAATGGGAAGGGTGGGGGATTGTCCCAAAACTTGCTACAAGGGGCCAGAGGGGCGGCCTGAATTAAAAGTGTGTAAAATCAAGCACTGTGAAGGCATTGTGTGAAAATTGTGAAGGATTTTCCATAGGGGGAGAAATTGAAAAAAAATGAAAGGCCCGGTAGTGTCGAAAACGTCAAAAATGGGAAGGGTGGGGGATTGTCCCAAAACTTGCTACAAGGGGCCAGAGGGGCGGCCTGAATGAAAAATGTGTAAAATCAAGCACCGTGAAGGCATTGTGTGAAAATTGTGAAGGATTTTCCATAGGGGGAAAAATTGAAAAAAATGACAGGGTCGGTAGTGTCGAAAAAGTCAAAAATGGGAAGGGTGGGGGATTGTCCCAAAACTTGCTACAAGGGGCCAGAGGGGCGGCCTGAATGAAAAATGTGTAAAATCAAGCACCGTGAGGGCATTGTGTGAAAATTGTCAAGGATTTTCCAAAGCGGGCAAAAATTGAAAAAAATGACAGGGCCGGTAGTGTCGAAAAAGTCAAAAATGGGAAGGGTGGGGGATTGTCCCAAAACTTGCTACAAGGGGCCAGAGGGGCGGCCTGAATGAAAAATGTGTAAAATCAAGCACCGTGAGGGCATTGTGTGAAAATTGTGAAGGTTTTTCCAAAGCGGGAAAAATTGAAAAAAATGACAGGGTCGGTAGTGTCGAAAAAGTCAAAAATGGGAAGGGTGGGGGATTGTCCCAAAACTTGCTACAAGGGGCCAGATGGGCGGCCTGAATTAAAGATCTGTAAAATCAAGCACCGTGAGGGCATTGTGTGAAAATTGTCAAGGATTTTCCAAAGTGGGCAAAAATTGAAAAGAATGACAGGGCCGGTAGTGTCGAAAAAGTCAAAAATGGGAAGGGTGGGGGATTGTCCCAAAACTTGCTACAAGGGGCCAGAGGGGCGGCCTGAATGAAAAATGTGTAAAATCAAGCACCGTGAAGGCATTGTGTGAAAATTGTCAAGGATTTTCCAAAGCGGGCTAAAATTGAAAAAAATGACAGGGTCGGTAGTGTTGAAAAAGTCAAAAATGGGAAGGGTGGGGGATTGTCCCAAAACTTGCTACAAGGGGCCAGAGGGGCGGCCTGAATTAAAAATGTGTAAAATCAAGCACCGTGAGGGCATTGTGTGAAAATTGTCAAGGATTTTCCAAAGCGGCCAAAAATTGAAAAAAATGACAGGGCCGGTAGTGTCGAAAAAGTCAAAAATGGGAAGGGTGGGGGATTGTCCCAAAACTTGCTACAAGGGGCCAGAGGGGCGGCCTGAATGAAAAATGTGTAAAATCAAGCACCGTGAAGGCATTGTGTGAAAATTGTCAAGGATTTTCCAAAGCGGCCAAAAATTGAAAAAAATGACAGGACCGGTAGTGTCGAAAAAGTCAAAAATGGGAAGGGTGGGGGATTGTCCCAAAACTTGCTACAAGGGGCCAGAGGGGCGGCCTGAATGAAAAATGTGTAAAATCAAGCACCGTGAAGGCATTGTGTGAAAATTGTGAAGGATTTTCCATAGGGGGAAAAATTGAAAAAAATGACAGGGCCGGTAGTGTCGAAAAAGTCAAAAATAGGAAGGGTGGGGGATTGTCCCAAAACTTGCTACAAGGGGCCAGAGGGGCGGCCTGAATGAAAAATGTGTAAAATCAAGCACCGTGAAGGCATTGTGTGAAAATTGTCAAGGATTTTCCAAAGCGGGCAAAAATTGAAAAAAATGACAGGGCCGGGTAGTGTCGAAAAAGTCAAAAATGGGAAGGGTGGGGGATTGTCCCAAAACTTGCTACAAGGGGCCAGAGGGGCGGCCTGAATGAAAAATGTGTAAAATCAAGCACTGTGAAGGCATTGTGTGAAAATTGTCAAGGATTTTCCAAAGCGGGCAAAAATTGAAAAAAATGACAGGGCCGGTAGTGTCGAAAAAGTCAAAAATGGGAAGGGTGGGGGATTGTCCCAAAACTTGCTACAAGGGGCCAGAGGGGCGGCCTGAATGAAAAATGTGTAAAATCAAGCACCGTGAGGGCATTGTGTGAAAATTGTCAAGGATTTTCCAAAGCGGGCAAAAATTGAAAAAAATGACAGGACCGGTAGTGTCGAAAAAGTCAAAAATGGGAAGGGTGGGGGATTGTCCCAAAACTTACTACAAGGGGCCAGAGGGGCGGCCTGAATTAAAGATCTGTAAAATCAAGCACCGTGAAGGCATTGTGTGAAAATTGTCAAGGATTTTCCTAAGCGGGCAAAAATTGAAAAAAATGACAGGGTCGGTAGTGTCGAAAAAGTCAAAAATGGAAAGGGTGGGGGATTGTCCCAAAACTTGCTACAAGGGGCCAGAGGGGCGGCCTGAATTAAAAGTGTCTAAAATCAAGCACTGTGAAGGCATTGTGTGAAAATTGTGAAGGATTTTCCATAGGGGGAGAAATTGAAAAAAAATGACAGGGCCGGTAGTGTCGAAAACGTCAAAAATGGGAAGGGTGGGGGATTGTCCCAAAACTTGCTACAAGGGGCCAGAGGGGCGGCCTGAATGAAAAATGTGTAAAATCAAGCACCGTGAAGGCATTGTGTGAAAATTGTGAAGGATTTTCCATAGGGGGAAAAATTGAAAAAAATGACAGGACCGGTAGTGTCGAAAAAGTCAAAAATAGGAAGGGTGGGGGATTGTCCCAAAACTTGCTACAAGGGGCCAGAGGGGCGGCCTGAATGAAAAATGTGTAAAATCAAGCACCGTGAAGGCATTGTGTGAAAATTGTCAAGGATTTTCCAAAGCGGGCAAAAATTGAAAAAAATGACAGGACCGGTAGTGTCGAAAAAGTCAAAAATGGGAAGGGTGGGGGATTGTCCCAAAACTTGCTACAAGGGGCCAGAGGGGCGGCCTGAATGAAAAATGTGTAAAATCAAGCACCGTGAAGGCATTGTGTGAAAATTGTCAAGGATTTTCCAAAGCGGGCAAAAATTGAAAAAAATGACAGGGTCGGTAGTGTCGAAAAAGTCAAAAATGGGAAGGGTGGGGGATTGTCCCAAAACTTGCTACAAGGGGCCAGAGGGGCGGCCTGAATTAAAAGTGTGTAAAATCAAGCTCTGTGAAGGCATTGTGTGAAAATTGTCAAGGATTTTCCAAAGCGGGCAAAAATTGAAAAAAATGACAGGGTCGGTAGTGTCGAAAAAGTCAAAAATGGGAAGGGTGGGGGATTGTCCCAAAACTTGCTACAAGGGGCCAGAGGGGCGGCCTGAATGAAAAATGTGTAAAATCAAGCACCGTGAAGGCATTGTGTGAAAATTGTCAAGGATTTTCCATAGGGGGAAAAATTGAAAAAAATGACAGGGCCGGTAGTGTCGAAAAAGTCAAAAATAGGAAGGGTGGGGGATTGTCCCAAAACTTGCTACAAGGGGCCAGAGGGGCGGCCTGAATGAAAAATGTGTAAAATCAAGCACCGTGAAGGCATTGTGTGAAAATTGTCAAGGATTTTCCAAAGCGGGCAAAAATTGAAAAAAATGACAGGGCCGGTAGTGTCGAAAAAGTCAAAAATGGGAAGGGTGGGGGATTGTCCCAAAACTTGCTACAAGGGGCCAGAGGGGCGGCCTGAATGAAAAATGTGTAAAATCAAGCACCGTGAAGGCATTGTGTGAAAATTGTCAAGGATTTTCCAAAGCGGGCAAAAATTGAAAAAAATGACAGGGTCGGTAGTGTCGAAAACGTCAAAAATGGGGAGGGTGGGGGATTGTCCCAAAACTTGCTACAAGGGGCCAGAGGGGCGGCCTGAATTAAAAGTGTGTAAAATCAAGCACTGTGAAGGCATTGTGTGAAAATTGTCAAGGATTTTCCAAAGCAGGCAAAAATTGAAAAAAATGACAGGGTCGGTAGTGTCGAAAAAGTCAAAAATGGGAAGGGTGGGGGATTGTCCCAAAACTTGCTACAAGGGGCCAGAGGGGCGGCCTGAATGAAAAATGTGTAAAATCAAGCACCGTGAAGGCATTGTGTGAAAATTGTGAAGGATTTTCCATAGGGGGAAAAATTGAAAAAAATGACAGTGCCGGTAGTGTCGAAAAAGTCAAAAATAGGAAGGGGGGGGGATTGTCCCAAAACTTGCTACAAGGGGCCAGAGGGGCGGCCTGAATGAAAAATGTGTAAAATCAAGCACCGTGAAGGCATTGTGTGAAAATTGTCAAGGATTTTCCAAAGCGGGCAAAAATTGAAAAAAATGACAGGGCCGGGTAGTGTCGAAAAAGTCAAAAATGGGAAGGGTGGGGGATTGTCCCAAAACTTGCTACAAGGGGCCAGAGGGGCGGCCTGAATGAAAAATGTGTAAAATCAAGCACCGTGAAGGCATTGTGTGAAAATTGTCAAGGATTTTCCTAAGCGGGCAAAAATTGAAAAAAATGACAGGGTCGGTAGTGTCGAAAAAGTCAAAAATGGGAAGGGTGGGGGATTGTCCCAAAACTTGCTACAAGGGGCCAGAGGGGCGGCCTGAATTAAAAGTGTGTAAAATCAAGCACTGTGAAGGCATTGTGTGAAAATTGTCAAGGATTTTCCATAGGGGGAGAAATTGAAAAAAAATGAAAGGCCCGGTAGTGTCGAAAACGTCAAAAATGGGAAGGGTGGGGGATTGTCCCAAAACTTGCTACAAGGGGCCAGAGGGGCGGCCTGAATGAAAAATGTGTAAAATCAAGCACCGTGAAGGCATTGTGTGAAAATTGTGAAGGATTTTCCATAGGGGGAAAAATTGAAAAAAATGACAGGGTCGGTAGTGTCGAAAAAGTCAAAAATGGGAAGGGTGGGGGATTGTCCCAAAACTTGCTACAAGGGGCCAGAGGGGCGGCCTGAATGAAAAATGTGTAAAATCAAGCACCGTGAGGGCATTGTGTGAAAATTGTCAAGGATTTTCCAAAGCGGGCAAAAATTGAAAAAAATGACAGGGCCGGTAGTGTCGAAAAAGTCAAAAATGGGAAGGGTGGGGGATTGTCCCAAAACTTGCTACAAGGGGCCAGATGGGCGGCCTGAATTAAAGATCTGTAAAATCAAGCACCGTGAGGGCATTGTGTGAAAATTGTCAAGGATTTTCCAAAGTGGGCAAAAATTGAAAAGAATGACAGGGCCGGTAGTGTCGAAAAAGTCAAAAATGGGAAGGGTGGGGGATTGTCCCAAAACTTGCTACAAGGGGCCAGAGGGGCGGCCTGAATGAAAAATGTGTAAAATCAAGCACCGTGAAGGCATTGTGTGAAAATTGTCAAGGATTTTCCAAAGCGGGCAAAAATTGAAAAAAATGACAGGGTCGGTAGTGTTGAAAAAGTCAAAAATGGGAAGGGTGGGGGATTGTCCCAAAACTTGCTACAAGGGGCCAGAGGGGCGGCCTGAATTAAAAATGTGTAAAATCAAGCACCGTGAGGGCATTGTGTGAAAATTGTCAAGGATTTTCCAAAGCGGCCAAAAATTGAAAAAAATGACAGGGCCGGTAGTGTCGAAAAAGTCAAAAATGGGAAGGGTGGGGGATTGTCCCAAAACTTGCTACAAGGGGCCAGAGGGGCGGCCTGAATGAAAAATGTGTAAAATCAAGCACCGTGAAGGCATTGTGTGAAAATTGTCAAGGATTTTCCAAAGCGGCCAAAAATTGAAAAAAATGACAGGACCGGTAGTGTCGAAAAAGTCAAAAATGGGAAGGGTGGGGGATTGTCCCAAAACTTGCTACAAGGGGCCAGAGGGGCGGCCTGAATGAAAAATGTGTAAAATCAAGCACCGTGAAGGCATTGTGTGAAAATTGTGAAGGATTTTCCATAGGGGGAAAAATTGAAAAAAATGACAGGGCCGGGTAGTGTCGAAAAAGTCAAAAATAGGAAGGGTGGGGGATTGTCCCAAAACTTGCTACAAGGGGCCAGAGGGGCGGCCTGAATGAAAAATGTGTAAAATCAAGCACCGTGAAGGCATTGTGTGAAAATTGTCAAGGATTTTCCAAAGCGGGCAAAAATTGAAAAAAATGACAGGGCCGGTAGTGTCGAAAAAGTCAAAAATGGGAAGGGTGGGGGATTGTCCCAAAACTTGCTACAAGGGGCCAGAGGGGCGGCCTGAATGAAAAATGTGTAAAATCAAGCACCGTGAAGGCATTGTGTGAAAATTGTCAAGGATTTTCCAAAGCGGCCAAAAATTGAAAAAAATGACAGGACCGGTAGTGTCGAAAAAGTCAAAAATGGGAAGGGTGGGGGATTGTCCCAAAACTTGCTACAAGGGGCCAGAGGGGCGGCCTGAATGAAAAATGTGTAAAATCAAGCACCGTGAAGGCATTGTGTGAAAATTGTCAAGGATTTTCCATAGGGGGAAAAATTGAAAAAAATGACAGGGCCGGTAGTGTCGAAAAAGTCAAAAATAGGAAGGGTGGGGGATTGTCCCAAAACTTGCTACAAGGGGCCAGAGGGGCGGCCTGAATGAAAAATGTGTAAAATCAAGCACCGTGAAGGCATTGTGTGAAAATTGTCAAGGATTTTCCAAAGCGGGCAAAAATTGAAAAAAATGACAGGGCCGGTAGTGTCGAAAAAGTCAAAAATGGGAAGGGTGGGGGATTGTCCCAAAACTTGCTACAAGGGGCCAGAGGGGCGGCCTGAATGAAAAATGTGTAAAATCAAGCACTGTGAAGGCATTGTGTGAAAATTGTCAAGGATTTTCCAAAGCGGGCAAAAATTGAAAAAAATGACAGGGCCGGTAGTGTCGAAAAAGTCAAAAATGGGAAGGGTGGGGGATTGTCCCAAAACTTACTACAAGGGGCCAGAGGGGCGGCCTGAATTAAAAATGTGTAAAATCAAGCACCGTGAAGGCATTGTGTGAAAATTGTCAAGGATTTTCCTAAGCGGGCAAAAATTGAAAAAAATGACAGGGTCGGTAGTGTCGAAAAAGTCAAAAATGGAAAGGGTGGGGGATTGTCCCAAAACTTGCTACAAGGGGCCAGAGGGGCGGCCTGAATTAAAAGTGTCTAAAATCAAGCACTGTGAAGGCATTGTGTGAAAATTGTGAAGGATTTTCCATAGGGGGAGAAATTGAAAAAAAATGACAGGGCCGGTAGTGTCGAAAACGTCAAAAATGGGAAGGGTGGGGGATTGTCCCAAAACTTGCTACAAGGGGCCAGAGGGGCGGCCTGAATGAAAAATGTGTAAAATCAAGCACCGTGAAGGCATTGTGTGAAAATTGTGAAGGATTTTCCATAGGGGGAAAAATTGAAAAAAATGACAGGACCGGTAGTGTCGAAAAAGTCAAAAATAGGAAGGGTGGGGGATTGTCCCAAAACTTGCTACAAGGGGCCAGAGGGGCGGCCTGAATGAAAAATGTGTAAAATCAAGCACCGTGAAGGCATTGTGTGAAAATTGTCAAGGATTTTCCAAAGCGGGCAAAAATTGAAAAAAATGACAGGACCGGTAGTGTCGAAAAAGTCAAAAATGGGAAGGGTGGGGGATTGTCCCAAAACTTGCTACAAGGGGCCAGAGGGGCGGCCTGAATGAAAAATGTGTAAAATCAAGCACCGTGAAGGCATTGTGTGAAAATTGTCAAGGATTTTCCAAAGCGGGCAAAAATTGAAAAAAATGACAGGGTCGGTAGTGTCGAAAAAGTCAAAAATGGGAAGGGTGGGGGATTGTCCCAAAACTTGCTACAAGGGGCCAGAGGGGCGGCCTGAATTAAAAGTGTGTTAAAATCAAGCTCTGTGAAGGCATTGTGTGAAAATTGTCAAGGATTTTCCAAAGCGGGCAAAAATTGAAAAAAATGACAGGGTCGGTAGTGTCGAAAAAGTCAAAAATGGGAAGGGTGGGGGATTGTCCCAAAACTTGCTACAAGGGGCCAGAGGGGCGGCCTGAATGAAAAATGTGTAAAATCAAGCACCGTGAAGGCATTGTGTGAAAATTGTCAAGGATTTTCCATAGGGGGAAAAATTGAAAAAAATGACAGGGCCGGTAGTGTCGAAAAAGTCAAAAATAGGAAGGGTGGGGGATTGTCCCAAAACTTGCTACAAGGGGCCAGAGGGGCGGCCTGAATGAAAAATGTGTAAAATCAAGCACCGTGAAGGCATTGTGTGAAAATTGTCAAGGATTTTCCAAAGCGGGCAAAAATTGAAAAAAATGACAGGGCCGGTAGTGTCGAAAAAGTCAAAAATGGGAAGGGTGGGGGATTGTCCCAAAACTTGCTACAAGGGGCCAGAGGGGCGGCCTGAATGAAAAATGTGTAAAATCAAGCACCGTGAAGGCATTGTGTGAAAATTGTCAAGGATTTTCCAAAGCGGGCAAAAATTGAAAAAAATGACAGGGTCGGTAGTGTCGAAAAAGTCAAAAATGGGGAGGGTGGGGGATTGTCCCAAAACTTGCTACAAGGGGCCAGAGGGGCGGCCTGAATTAAAAGTGTGTAAAATCAAGCACTGTGAAGGCATTGTGTGAAAATTGTCAAGGATTTTCCAAAGCAGGCAAAAATTGAAAAAAATGACAGGGTCGGTAGTGTCGAAAAAGTCAAAAATGGGAAGGGTGGGGGGATTGTCCCAAAACTTGCTACAAGGGGCCAGAGGGGCGGCCTGAATGAAAAATGTGTAAAATCAAGCACCGTGAAGGCACTGTGTGAAAATTGTGAAGGATTTTCCATAGGGGGAAAAATTGAAAAAAATGACAGGGCCGGTAGTGTCGAAAAAGTCAAAAATAGGAAGGGGGGGGGATTGTCCCAAAACTTGCTACAAGGGGCCAGAGGGGCGGCCTGAATGAAAAATGTGTAAAATCAAGCACCGTGAAGGCATTGTGTGAAAATTGTCAAGGATTTTCCAAAGCGGGCAAAAATTGAAAAAAATGACAGGGCCGGTAGTGTCGAAAAAGTCAAAAATGGGAAGGGTGGGGGATTGTCCCAAAACTTGCTACAAGGGGCCAGAGGGGCGGCCTGAATGAAAAATGTGTAAAATCAAGCACCGTGAAGGCATTGTGTGAAAATTGTCAAGGATTTTCCAAAGCGGGCAAAAATTGAAAAAAATGACAGGGCCGGTAGTGTCGAAAAAGTCAAAAATGGGAAGGGTGGGGGATTGTCCCAAAACTTGCTACAAGGGGCCAGAGGGGCGGCCTGAATGAAAAATGTGTAAAATCAAGCACCGTGAAGGCATTGTGTGAAAATTGTCAAGGATTTTCCTAAGCGGGCAAAAATTGAAAAAAATGACAGGGTCGGTAGTGTCGAAAAAGTCAAAAATGGGAAGGGTGGGGGATTGTCCCAAAACTTGCTACAAGGGGCCAGAGGGGCGGCCTGAATTAAAAGTGTGTAAAATCAAGCACTGTGAAGGCATTGTGTGAAAATTGTGAAGGATTTTCCATAGGGGGAGAAATTGAAAAAAAATGACAGGGCCGGGTAGTGTCGAAAACGTCAAAAATGGGAAGGGTGGGGGATTGTCCCAAAACTTGCTACAAGGGGCCAGAGGGGCGGCCTGAATGAAAAATGTGTAAAATCAAGCACCGTGAAGGCATTGTGTGAAAATTGTGAAGGATTTTCCATAGGGGGAAAAATTGAAAAAAATGACAGGGCCGGTAGTGTCGAAAAAGTCAAAAATGGGAAGGGTGGGGGATTGTCCCAAAACTTGCTACAAGGGGCTAGAGGGGCGGCCTGAATGAAAAATGTGTAAAATCAAGCACTGTGAAGGCATTGTGTGAAAATTGTCAAGGATTTTCCAAAGCGGGCAAAAATTGAAAAAAATGACAGGGCCGGGTAGTGTCGAAAAAGTCAAAAATGGGAAGGGTGGGGGATTGTCCCAAAACTTGCTACAAGGGGCCAGAGGGGCGGCCTGAATGAAAAATGTGTAAAATCAAGCACCATGAAGGCATTGTGTGAAAATTGTCAAGGATTTTCCAAAGCAGGCAAAAATTGAAAAAAATGACAGGGTCGGTAGTGTTGAAAAAGTCAAAAATGGGAAGGGTGGGGGATTGTCCCAAAACTTGCTACAAGGGGCCAGAGGGGCGGCCTGAATTAAAAATGTGTAAAATCAAGCACCGTGAGGGCATTGTGTGAAAATTGTCAAGGATTTTCCAAAGCGGCCAAAAATTGAAAAAAATGACAGGGCCGGGTAGTGTCGAAAAAGTCAAAAATGGGAAGGGTGGGGGATTGTCCCAAAACTTGCTACAAGGGGCCAGAGGGGCGGCCTGAATGAAAAATGTGTAAAATCAAGCACTGTGAAGGCATTGTGTGAAAATTGTCAAGGATTTTCCAAAGCGGGCAAAAATTGAAAAAAATGACAGGGCCGGGTAGTGTCGAAAAAGTCAAAAATGGGAAGGGTGGGGGATTGTCCCAAAACTTGCTACAAGGGGCCAGAGGGGCGGCCTGAATGAAAAATGTGTAAAATCAAGCACCGTGAGGGCATTGTGTGAAAATTGTCAAGGATTTTCCAAAGCAGGCAAAAATTGAAAAAAATGACAGGACCGGTTAGTGTCGAAAAAGTCAAAAATAGGAAGGGTGGGGGATTGTCCCAAAACTTGCTACAAGGGGCCAGAGGGGCGGCCTGAATGAAAAATGTGTAAAATCAAGCACCGTGAAGGCATTGTGTGAAAATTGTCAAGGATTTTCCAAAGCGGGCAAAAATTGAAAAAAATGACAGGGTCGGTAGTGTTGAAAAAGTCAAAAATGGGAAGGGTGGGGGATTGTCCCAAAACTTGCTACAAGGGGCCAGAGGGGCGGCCTGAATTAAAAGTGTGTAAAATCAAGCTCTGTGAAGGCATTGTGTGAAAATTGTCAAGGATTTTCCAAAGCGGGCAAAAATTGAAAAAAATGACAGGGTCGGTAGTGTCGAAAAAGTCAAAAATGGGAAGGGTGGGGGATTGTCCCAAAACTTGCTACAAGGGGCCAGAGGGGCGGCCTGAATGAAAAATGTGTAAAATCGGGGTTGAGCATAGCTCAGCGGGTAGAGCGCCCGCCCCATGTGTTGAGGCTATAGTCCTCGTTGCAGGCGATCCCGGTTCGAATCCCGTGCCGAGCAATCTTCTCCTGCGTGTCATTCCCCCTCTCTCTGCCTCCTGTTTCCTGTCTATCTCAACTGTCCTGAACATTAAAGGCAAAAAAAGCCCAAAAAAATATACTTTAAAAAAAAAAAAAAAAAAAAGAAAAATGTGTAAAATCAAGCACCGTGAAGGCATTGTGTGAAAATTGTCAAGGATTTTCCATAGGGGGAAAAATTGAAAAAAATGACAGGGCCGGTAGTGTCGAAAAAGTCAAAAATAGGAAGGGTGGGGGATTGTCCCAAAACTTGCTACAAGGGGCCAGAGGGGCGGCCTGAATGAAAAATGTGTAAAATCAAGCACCGTGAAGGCATTGTGTGAAAATTGTCAAGGATTTTCCAAAGCGGGCAAAAATTGAAAAAAATGACAGGGCCGGGTAGTGTCGAAAAAGTCAAAAATGGGAAGGGTGGGGGATTGTCCCAAAACTTGCTACAAGGGGCCAGAGGGGCGGCCTGAATGAAAAATGTGTAAAATCAAGCACCGTGAAGGCATTGTGTGAAAATTGTCAAGGATTTTCCAAAGCGGGCAAAAATTGAAAAAAATGACAGGGTCGGTAGTGTCGAAAAAGTCAAAAATGGGGAGGGTGGGGGATTGTCCCAAAACTTGCTACAAGGGGCCAGAGGGGCGGCCTGAATTAAAAGTGTGTAAAATCAAGCACTGTGAAGGCATTGTGTGAAAATTGTCAAGGATTTTCCAAAGCAGGCAAAAATTGAAAAAAATGACAGGGTCGGTAGTGTCGAAAAAGTCAAAAATGGGAAGGGTGGGGGATTGTCCCAAAACTTGCTACAAGGGGCCAGAGGGGCGGCCTGAATGAAAAATGTGTAAAATCAAGCACCGTGAAGGCATTGTGTGAAAATTGTGAAGGATTTTCCATAGGGGGAAAAATTGAAAAAAATGACAGGGCCGGTAGTGTCGAAAAAGTCAAAAATAGGAAGGGGGGGGGATTGTCCCAAAACTTGCTACAAGGGGCCAGAGGGGCGGCCTGAATGAAAAATGTGTAAAATCAAGCACCGTGAAGGCATTGTGTGAAAATTGTCAAGGATTTTCCAAAGCGGGCAAAAAATTGAAAAAAATGACAGGGCCGGTAGTGTCGAAAAAGTCAAAAATGGGAAGGGTGGGGGATTGTCCCAAAACTTGCTACAAGGGGCCAGAGGGGCGGCCTGAATGAAAAATGTGTAAAATCAAGCACCGTGAAGGCATTGTGTGAAAATTGTCAAGGATTTTCCAAAGCGGGCAAAAATTGAAAAAAATAACAGGGTCGGTAGTGTCGAAAAAGTCAAAAATGGGGAGGGTGGGGGATTGTCCCAAAACTTGCTACAAGGGGCCAGAGGGGCGGCCTGAATTAAAAGTGTGTAAAATCAAGCACTGTGAAGGCATTGTGTGAAAATTGTCAAGGATTTTCCAAAGCGGGCAAAAATTGAAAAAAATGACAGGGTCGGTAGTGTCGAAAAAGTCAAAAATGGGAAGGGTGGGGGATTGTCCCAAAACTTGCTACAAGGGGCCAGAGGGGCGGCCTGAATGAAAAATGTGTAAAATCAAGCACCGTGAAGGCATTGTGTGAAAATTGTGAAGGATTTTCCATAGGGGGAAAAATTGAAAAAAATGACAGGGCCGGTAGTGTCGAAAAAGTCAAAAATAGGAAGGGTGGGGGATTGTCCCAAAACTTGCTACAAGGGGCCAGAGGGGCGGCCTGAATGAAAAATGTGTAAAATCAAGCACCGTGAAGGCATTGTGTGAAAATTGTCAAGGATTTTCCAAAGCGGGCAAAAATTGAAAAAAATGACAGGGCCGGTAGTGTCGAAAAAGTCAAAAATGGGAAGGGTGGGGGATTGTCCCAAAACTTGCTACAAGGGGCCAGAGGGGCGGCCTGAATGAAAAATGTGTAAAATCAAGCACCGTGAAGGCATTGTGTGAAAATTGTCAAGGATTTTCCAAAGCGGGCAAAAATTGAAAAAAATGACAGGGGCCGGGGTAGTGTCGAAAAAGTCAAAAATGGGAAGGGTGGGGGATTGTCCCAAAACTTGCTACAAGGGGCCAGAGGGGCGGCCTGAATGAAAATGTGTAAAATCAAGCACCGTGAAGGCATTGTGTGAAAATTGTCAAGGATTTTCCAAAGCGGGCAAAAATTGAAAAAAATGACAGGGCCGGGTAGTGTCGAAAAAGTCAAAAATGGGAAGGGTGGGGGATTGTCCCAAAACTTGCTACAAGGGGCCAGAGGGGCGGCCTGAATGAAAAATGTGTAAAATCAAGCACTGTGAAGGCATTGTGTGAAAATTGTCAAGGATTTTCCAAAGCGGGCAAAAATTGAAAAAAATGACAGGGCCGGTAGTGTCGAAAAAGTCAAAAATGGGAAGGGTGGGGGATTGTCCCAAAACTTGCTACAAGGGGCCAGAGGGGCGGCCTGAATGAAAAATGTGTAAAATCAAGCACCGTGAAGGCATTGTGTGAAAATTGTCAAGGATTTTCCAAAGCAGGCAAAAATTGAAAAAAATGACAGGGTCGGTAGTGTTGAAAAAGTCAAAAATGGGAAGGGTGGGGGATTGTCCCAAAACTTGCTACAAGGGGCCAGAGGGGCGGCCTGAATTAAAAATGTGTAAAATCAAGCACCGTGAGGGCATTGTGTGAAAATTGTCAAGGATTTTCCAAAGCGGCCAAAAATTGAAAAAAATGACAGGGCCGGTAGTGTCGAAAAAGTCAAAAATGGGAAGGGTGGGGGATTGTCCCAAAACTTGCTACAAGGGGCCAGAGGGGCGGCCTGAATGAAAAATGTGTAAAATCAAGCACTGTGAAGGCATTGTGTGAAAATTGTCAAGGATTTTCCAAAGCGGGCAAAAATTGAAAAAAATGACAGGGCCGGTAGTGTCGAAAAAGTCAAAAATGGGAAGGGTGGGGGATTGTCCCAAAACTTGCTACAAGGGGCCAGAGGGGCGGCCTGAATGAAAAATGTGTAAAATCAAGCACCGTGAGGGCATTGTGTGAAAATTGTCAAGGATTTTCCAAAGCAGGCAAAAATTGAAAAAAATGACAGGACCGGTAGTGTCGAAAAAGTCAAAAATAGGAAGGGTGGGGGATTGTCCCAAAACTTGCTACAAGGGGCCAGAGGGGCGGCCTGAATGAAAAATGTGTAAAATCAAGCACCGTGAAGGCATTGTGTGAAAATTGTCAAGGATTTTCCAAAGCAGGCAAAAATTGAAAAAAATGACAGGGTCGGTAGTGTCGAAAAAGTCAAAAATGGGAAGGGTGGGGGATTGTCCCAAAACTTGCTACAAGGGGCCAGAGGGGCGGCCTGAATTAAAAGTGTGTAAAATCAAGCTCTGTGAAGGCATTGTGTGAAAATTGTCAAGGATTTTCCAAAGCGGGCAAAAATTGAAAAAAATGACAGGGTCGGTAGTGTCGAAAAAGTCAAAAATGGGAAGGGTGGGGGATTGTCCCAAAACTTGCTACAAGGGGCCAGAGGGGCGGCCTGAATTAAAAGTGTGTAAAATCAAGCACTGTGAAGGCATTGTGTGAAAATTGTCAAGGATTTTCCAAAGCAGGCAAAAATTGAAAAAAATGACAGGGTCGGTAGTGTCGAAAAAGTCAAAAATGGGAAGGGTGGGGGATTGTCCCAAAACTTGCTACAAGGGGCCAGAGGGGCGGCCTGAATGAAAAATGTGTAAAATCAAGCACCGTGAAGGCATTGTGTGAAAATTGTGAAGGATTTTCCATAGGGGGAAAAATTGAAAAAAATGACAGGGCCGGTAGTGTCGAAAAAGTCAAAAATAGGAAGGGGGGGGGATTGTCCCAAAACTTGCTACAAGGGGCCAGAGGGGCGGCCTGAATGAAAAATGTGTAAAATCAAGCACCGTGAAGGCATTGTGTGAAAATTGTCAAGGATTTTCCAAAGCGGGCAAAAAATTGAAAAAAATGACAGGGCCGGGGTAGTGTCGAAAAAGTCAAAAATGGGAAGGGTGGGGGATTGTCCCAAAACTTGCTACAAGGGGCCAGAGGGGCGGCCTGAATGAAAAATGTGTAAAATCAAGCACCGTGAAGGCATTGTGTGAAAATTGTCAAGGATTTTCCAAAGCGGGCAAAAATTGAAAAAAATAACAGGGTCGGTAGTGTCGAAAAAGTCAAAAATGGGGAGGGTGGGGGATTGTCCCAAAACTTGCTACAAGGGGCCAGAGGGGCGGCCTGAATTAAAAGTGTGTAAAATCAAGCACTGTGAAGGCATTGTGTGAAAATTGTCAAGGATTTTCCAAAGCGGGCAAAAATTGAAAAAAATGACAGGGTCGGTAGTGTCGAAAAAGTCAAAAATGGGAAGGGTGGGGGATTGTCCCAAAACTTGCTACAAGGGGCCAGAGGGGCGGCCTGAATGAAAAATGTGTAAAATCAAGCACCGTGAAGGCATTGTGTGAAAATTGTGAAGGATTTTCCATAGGGGGAAAAATTGAAAAAAATGACAGGGCCGGGTGGGTAGTGTCGAAAAAGTCAAAAATAGGAAGGGTGGGGGATTGTCCCAAAACTTGCTACAAGGGGCCAGAGGGGCGGCCTGAATGAAAAATGTGTAAAATCAAGCACCGTGAAGGCATTGTGTGAAAATTGTCAAGGATTTTCCAAAGCGGGCAAAAATTGAAAAAAATGACAGGGCCGGTAGTGTCGAAAAAGTCAAAAATGGGAAGGGTGGGGGATTGTCCCAAAACTTGCTACAAGGGGCCAGAGGGGCGGCCTGAATGAAAAATGTGTAAAATCAAGCACCGTGAAGGCATTGTGTGAAAATTGTCAAGGATTTTCCAAAGCGGGCAAAAATTGAAAAAAATGACAGGGCCGGGTAGTGTCGAAAAAGTCAAAAATGGGAAGGGTGGGGGATTGTCCCAAAACTTGCTACAAGGGGCCAGAGGGGCGGCCTGAATGAAAAATGTGTAAAATCAAGCACTGTGAAGGCATTGTGTGAAAATTGTCAAGGATTTTCCAAAGCGGGCAAAAAATTGAAAAAAATGACAGGGCCGGTAGTGTCGAAAAAGTCAAAAATGGGAAGGGTGGGGGATTGTCCCAAAACTTGCTACAAGGGGCCAGAGGGGCGGCCTGAATGAAAAATGTGTAAAATCAAGCACCGTGAAGGCATTGTGTGAAAATTGTCAAGGATTTTCCAAAGCAGGCAAAAATTGAAAAAAATGACAGGGTCGGGTAGTGTTGAAAAAGTCAAAAATGGGAAGGGTGGGGGATTGTCCCAAAACTTGCTACAAGGGGCCAGAGGGGCGGCCTGAATTAAAAATGTGTAAAATCAAGCACCGTGAGGGCATTGTGTGAAAATTGTCAAGGATTTTCCAAAGCGGCCAAAAATTGAAAAAAATGACAGGGCCGGTAGTGTCGAAAAAGTCAAAAATGGGAAGGGTGGGGGATTGTCCCAAAACTTGCTACAAGGGGCCAGAGGGGCGGCCTGAATGAAAAATGTGTAAAATCAAGCACTGTGAAGGCATTGTGTGAAAATTGTCAAGGATTTTCCAAAGCGGGCAAAAATTGAAAAAAATGACAGGGCCGGTAGTGTCGAAAAAGTCAAAAATGGGAAGGGTGGGGGATTGTCCCAAAACTTGCTACAAGGGGCCAGAGGGGCGGCCTGAATGAAAATGTGTAAAATCAAGCACCGTGAGGGCATTGTGTGAAAATTGTCAAGGATTTTCCAAAGCAGGCAAAAATTGAAAAAAATGACAGGACCGGTAGTGTCGAAAAAGTCAAAAATAGGAAGGGTGGGGGATTGTCCCAAAACTTGCTACAAGGGGCCAGAGGGGCGGCCTGAATGAAAAATGTGTAAAATCAAGCACCGTGAAGGCATTGTGTGAAAATTGTCAAGGATTTTCCAAAGCGGGCAAAAATTGAAAAAAATGACAGGGTCGGTAGTGTTGAAAAAGTCAAAAATGGGAAGGGTGGGGGATTGTCCCAAAACTTGCTACAAGGGGCCAGAGGGGCGGCCTGAATTAAAAGTGTGTAAAATCAAGCTCTGTGAAGGCATTGTGTGAAAATTGTCAAGGATTTTCCAAAGCGGGCAAAAATTGAAAAAAATGACAGGGTCGGTAGTGTCGAAAAAGTCAAAAATGGGAAGGGTGGGGGATTGTCCCAAAACTTGCTACAAGGGGCCAGAGGGGCGGCCTGAATGAAAAATGTGTAAAATCGGGGTTGAGCATAGCTCAGCGGGTAGAGCGCCCGCCCCATGTGTTGAGGCTATAGTCCTCGTTGCAGGCGATCCCGGTTCGAATCCCGTGCCGAGCAATCTTCTCCTGCGTGTCATTCCCCCTCTCTCTGCCTCCTGTTTCCTGTCTATCTCAACTGTCCTGAACATTAAAGGCAAAAAAAGCCCAAAAAAATATACTTTAAAAAAAAAAAAAAAAAAAAGAAAAATGTGTAAAATCAAGCACCGTGAAGGCATTGTGTGAAAATTGTCAAGGATTTTCCATAGGGGGAAAAATTGAAAAAAAATGACAGGGCCGGGTAGTGTCGAAAAAGTCAAAAATAGGAAGGGTGGGGGATTGTCCCAAAACTTGCTACAAGGGGCCAGAGGGGCGGCCTGAATAAAAAATGTGTAAAATCAAGCACCGTGAAGGCATTGTGTGAAAATTGTCAAGGATTTTCCAAAGCGGGCAAAAATTGAAAAAAATGACAGGGCCGGGTAGTGTCGAAAAAGTCAAAAATGGGAAGGGTGGGGGATTGTCCCAAAACTTGCTACAAGGGGCCAGAGGGGCGGCCTGAATGAAAAATGTGTAAAATCAAGCACCGTGAAGGCATTGTGTGAAAATTGTCAAGGATTTTCCAAAGCGGCAAAAATTGAAAAAAATGACAGGGCCGGGTAGTGTCGAAAAAGTCAAAAATGGGAAGGGTGGGGGATTGTCCCAAAACTTGCTACAAGGGGCCAGAGGGGCGGCCTGAATTAAAAGTGTGTAAAATCAAGCACTGTGAAGGCATTGTGTGAAAATTGTCAAGGATTTTCCAAAGCAGGCAAAAATTGAAAAAAATGACAGGGTCGGTAGTGTCGAAAAAGTCAAAAATGGGAAGGGTGGGGGATTGTCCCAAAACTTGCTACAAGGGGCCAGAGGGGCGGCCTGAATGAAAAATGTGTAAAATCAAGCACCGTGAAGGCATTGTGTGAAAATTGTGAAGGATTTTCCATAGGGGGAAAAATTGAAAAAAATGACAGGGCCGGGTAGTGTCGAAAAAGTCAAAAATAGGAAGGGTGGGGGATTGTCCCAAAACTTGCTACAAGGGGCCAGAGGGGCGGCCTGAATGAAAAATGTGTAAAATCAAGCACCGTGAAGGCATTGTGTGAAAATTGTCAAGGATTTTCCAAAGCGGGCAAAAATTGAAAAAAATGACAGGGTCGGTAGTGTCGAAAAAGTCAAAAATGGGAAGGGTGGGGGATTGTCCCAAAACTTGCTACAAGGGGCCAGAGGGGCGGCCTGAATGAAAAATGTGTAAAATCAAGCACCGTGAAGGCATTGTGTGAAAATTGTCAAGGATTTTCCAAAGCGGGCAAAAATTGAAAAAAATGACAGGGCCGGTAGTGTCGAAAAAGTCAAAAATGGGAAGGGTGGGGGATTGTCCCAAAACTTGCTACAAGGGGCCAGAGGTGAATGAAAAATGTGTAAAATCAAGCACCGTGAAGGCATTGTGTGAAAATTGTCAAGGATTTTCCAAAGCGGGCAAAAATTGAAAAAAATGACAGGGTCGGTAGTGTCGAAAAAGTCAAAAATGGGAAGGGTGGGGGATTGTCCCAAAACTTGCTACAAGGGGCCAGAGGGGCGGCCTGAATGAAAAATGTGTAAAATCAAGCACCGTGAGGGCATTGTGTGAAAATTGTCAAGGATTTTCCAAAGCGGCCAAAAATTGAAAAAAATGACAGGACCGGTAGTGTCGAAAAAGTAAAAAATGGGAAGGGTGGGGGATTGTCCCAAAACTTGCTACAAGGGGCCAGAGGGGCGACCTGAATTAAAGATGTGTAAAATCAAGCACTGTGAAGGCATTGTGTGAAAATTGTCAAGGATTTTCCAAAGCGGCCAATGATTGAAAAAAATGACAGGACCGGTAGTGTCGAAAAAGTCAAAAATGGGAAGGGTGGGGGATTGTCCCAAAACTTGCTACAAGGGGCCAGAGGGGCGGCCTGAATTAAAGATGTGTAAAATCAAGCACTGTGAAGGCATTGTGTGAAAATTGTCAAGGATTTTCCAAAGCGGGCAAAAATTGAAAAAAATGACAGGGCCGGGTAGTGTCGAAAAAGTAAAAAATGGGAAGGGTGGGGGATTGTCCCAAAACTTGCTACAAGGGGCCAGAGGGGCGGCCTGAATGAAAAATGTGTAAAATCAAGCACCGTGAGGGCATTGTGTGAAAATTGTCAAGGATTTTCCAAAGCGGCCAATGATTGAAAAAAATGACAGGACCGGTAGTGTCGAAAAAGTAAAAAATGGGAAGGGTGGGGGATTGTCCCAAAACTTGCTACAAGGGGCCAGAGGGGCGGCCTGAATGAAAAATGTGTAAAATCAAGCACCGTGAGGGCATTGTGTGAAAATTGTGAAGGATTTTCCAAAGCGGCCAAAAACTGAAAAAAATGACAGGGCCGGGTAGTGTCGAAAAAGTCAAAAATGGGAAGGGTGGGGGATTGTCCGAAAACTTGCTACAAGGGGCCAGAGGGGGCGACCTGAATTAAAGATGTGTAAAATAAATCACTGTGAAGGCATTGTGTGAAAATTGTCAAGGATTTTCCAAAGCGGCCAATGATTGAAAAAAATGACAGGACCGGTAGTGTCGAAAAAGTCAAAAATGGGAAGGGTGGGGGATTGTCCCAAAACTTGCTACAAGGGGCCAGAGGGGCGGCCTGAATGAAAAATGTGTAAAATCAAGCACCGTGAATGCATTGTGTGAAAATTGTCAAGGATTTTCCAAAGCGGGCAAAAATTGAAAAAAATGACAGGGCCGGTAGTGTCGAAAAAGTAAAAAATGGGAAGGGTGGGGGATTGTCCCAAAACTTGCTACAAGGGGCCAGAGGGGCGGCCTGAATGAAAAATGTGTAAAATCAAGCACCGTGAGGGCATTGTGTGAAAATTGTCAAGGATTTTCCAAAGCGGCCAAAAATTGAAAAAAATGACAGGACCGGGTAGTGTCGAAAAAGTAAAAAATGGGAAGGGTGGGGGATTGTCCCAAAACTTGCTACAAGGGGCCAGAGGGGCGGCCTGAATGAAAAATGTGTAAAATCAAGCACCGTGAGGGCATTGTGTGAAAATTGTGAAGGATTTTCCAAAGCGGCCAAAAACTGAAAAAAATGACAGGGGCCGGTAGTGTCGAAAAAGTCAAAAATGGGAAGGGTGGGGGGATTGTCCGAAAACTTGCTACAAGGGGCCAGAGGGGCGGCCTGAATTAAAGATGTGTAAAATCAAGCACTGTGAAGGCATTGTGTGAAAATTGTCAAGGATTTTCCAAAGCGGGCAAAAATAGAAAAAAATGACAGGGCCGGTAGTGTCGAAAAAGTCAAAAATGGGAAGGGTGGGGGATTGTCCCAAAACTTGCTACAAGGGGCCAGAGGGGCGGCCTGAATGAAAAATGTGTAAAATCAAGCACCGTGAGGGCATTGTGTGAAAATTGTCAAGGATTTTCCAAAGCGGGCAAAAATTGAAAAAAATGACAGGACCGGTAGTGTCGAAAAAGTAAAAAATGGGAAGGGTGGGGGATTGTCCCAAAACTTGCTACAAGGGGCCAGAGGGGCGGCCTGAATGAAAAATGTGTAAAATCAAGCACCGTGAAGGCATTGTGTGAAAATTGTCAAGGATTTTCCAAAGCGGGCAAAAATTGAAAAAAATGACAGGGTCGGTAGTGTCGAAAAAGTCAAAAATGGGGAGGGTGGGGGATTGTCCGAAAACTTGCTACAAGGGGCCAGAGGGGCGGCCTGAATGAAAAATGTGTAAAATCAAGCACCGTGAGGGCATTGTGTGAAAATTGTGAAGGATTTTCCAAAGCGGGCAAAAATTTAAAAAAATGACAGGGCCGGTGGTAGTGTCGAAAAAGTCAAAAATGGGAAGGGTGGGGGATTGTCCCAAAACTTGCTACAAGGGGCCAGAGGGGCGGCCTGAATGAAAAATGTGTAAAATCAAGCACAGTGAAGGCATTGTGTGAAAATTGTCAAGGATTTTCCAAAGCGGCCAAAAATTGAAAAAAATGACAGGACCGGTAGTGTTGAAAAAGTCAAAAATGGGAAGGGTGGGGGATTGTCCCAAAACTTGCTACAAGGGGCCAGAGGGGCGGCCTGAATAAAAAATGTGTAAAATCAAGCACCGTGAAGGCATTGTGTGAAAATTGTGAAGGATTTTCCAAAGCGGCCAAAAATTGAAAAAAATGACAGGGTCGGTAGTGTCGAAAAAGTCAAAAATGGGAAGGGTGGGGGATTGTCCCAAAACTTGCTACAAGGGGCCAGAGGGGCGGCCTGAATGAAAAATGTGTAAAATCAAGCACCGTAAGGGAATTGTGTGAAAATTGTCAAGGATTTTCCAAAGCGGCCAAAAATTGAAAAAAAATGACAGGACCGGGTAGTGTCGAAAAAGTAAAAAATGGGAAGGGTGGGGGATTGTCCCAAAACTTGCTACAAGGGGCCAGAGGGGCGGCCTGAATGAAAAATGTGTAAAATCAAGCACCGTGAGGGCATTGTGCGAAAATTGTGAAGGATTTTCCAAGCGGGCAAACATTTTAAAAAATGACAGGGCCGGGTAGTGTCGAAAAAGTCAAAAATAGGGAAGGGTGGGGGATTGTCCCAAAACTTGCTACAAGGGGCCAGAGGGGCGGCCTGAATAAAAAATGTGTAAAATCAAGCACCGTGAAGGCATTGTGTGAAAATTGTCAAGGATTTTCCAAAGCGGGCAAAAATTGAAAAAAATGACAGGGTCGGTAGTGTCGAAAAAGTAAAAAATGGGAAGGGTGGGGGATTGTCCCAAAACTTGCTACAAGGGGCCAGAGGGGCGGCCTGAATAAAAAATGTGTAAAATCAAGCACCGTGAAGGCATTGTGTGAAAATTGTGAAGGATTTTCCAAAGCGGGCAAAAATTGAAAAAAATGACAGGGCCGGTAGTGTCGAAAAAGTCAAAAATAGGGAAGGGTGGGGGATTGTCCCCAAAACTTGCTACAAGGGGCCAGAGGGGCGGCCTGAATGAAAAATGTGTAAAATCAAGCACCGTGAAGGCATTGTGTGAAAATTGTCAAGGATTTTCCAAAGCGGCCAAAAATTGAAAAAAATGACAGGGTCGGTAGTGTCGAAAAAGTCAAAAATGGGAAGGGTGGGGGATTGTCCCAAAACTTGCTACAAGGGGCCAGAGGGGCGGCCTGAATGAAAAATGTGTAAAATCAAGCACTGTGAGGGCATTGTGTGAAAATTGTGAAGGATTTTCCAAAGCGGCCAAAAACTGAAAAAAATGACAGGACCGGTAGTGTCGAAAAAGTCAAAAATGGGAAGGGTGGGGGATTGTCCCAAAACTTGCTACAAGGGGCCAGAGGGGCAGCCTGAATGAAAAATGTGTAAAATCAAGCACCGTGAGGGCATTGTGTGAAAATTGTGAAGGATTTTCCAAAGCGGCCAAAAACTGAAAAAAATGACAGGGCCGGGTAGTGTCGAAAAAATCAAAAATGGGAAGGGTGGGGGATTGTCCCAAAACTTGCTACAAGGGGCCAGAGGGGCGGCCTGAATTAAAGATGTGTAAAATCAAGCACTGTGAAGGCATTGTGTGAAAATTGTCAAGGATTTTCCAAAGCGGGCAAAAATTGAAAAAAAATGACAGGGTCGGTAGTGTCGAAAAAGTCAAAAATGGGAAGGGTGGGGAATTGTCCCAAAACTTGCTACAAGGGGCCAGAGGGGTGGCCTGAATTAAAGATGTGTAAAATGAAGCACCGTGAGGCATTGTGTGAAAATTGTGAAGGATTTTCCAAAGCGGGCAAACATTTTAAAAAATGACAGGGGCCGGGTAGTGTCGAAAAAGTCAAAAATAGGAAGGGTGGGGGATTGTCCCAAAACTTGCTACAAGGGGCCAGAGGGGCGGCCTGAATGAAAAATGTGTAAAATCAAGCACCGTGAGGGCATTGTGTGAAAATTGTCAAGGATTTTCCAAAGCGGCCAAAAATTGAAAAAAATGACAGGACCGGTAGTGTCGAAAAAGTAAAAAATGGGAAGGGTGGGGGATTGTCCCAAAACTTGCTACAAGGGGCCAGAGGGGCGGCCTGAATGAAAAATGTGTAAAATCAAGCACCGTGAGGGCATTGTGTGAAAATTGTGAAGGATTTTCCAAAGCGGCCAAAAACTGAAAAAAATGACAGGGCCGGTAGTGTCGAAAAAGTCAAAAATGGGAAGGGTGGGGGATTGTCCGAAAACTTGCTACAAGGGGCCAGAGGGGCGACCTGAATTAAAGATGTGTAAAATCAAGCACTGTGAAGGCATTGTGTGAAAATTGTCAAGGATTTTCCAAAGCGGCCAATGATTGAAAAAAATGACAGGACCGGTAGTGTCGAAAAAGTCAAAAATGGGAAGGGTGGGGGATTGTCCCAAAACTTGCTACAAGGGGCCAGAGGGGCGGCCTGAATTAAAGATGTGTAAAATCAAGCACTGTGAAGGCATTGTGTGAAAATTGTCAAGGATTTTCCAAAGCGGGTAAAAATTGAAAAAAATGACAGGGCCGGTAGTGTCGAAAAAGTAAAAAATGGGAAGGGTGGGGGATTGTCCCAAAACTTGCTACAAGGGGCCAGAGGGGCGGCCTGAATGAAAAATGTGTAAAATCAAGCACCGTGAGGGCATTGTGTGAAAATTGTCAAGGATTTTCCAAAGCGGCCAATGATTGAAAAAAATGACAGGACCGGTAGTGTCGAAAAAGTAAAAAATGGGAAGGGTGGGGGATTGTCCCAAAACTTGCTACAAGGGGCCAGAGGGGCGGCCTGAATGAAAAATGTGTAAAATCAAGCACTGTGAAGGCATTGTGTGAAAATTGTCAAGGATTTTCCAAAGCGGCCAATGATTGAAAAAAATGACAGGACCGGGTAGTGTCGAAAAAGTAAAAAATGGGAAGGGTGGGGGATTGTCCCAAAACTTGCTACAAGGGGCCAGAGGGGCGGCCTGAATGAAAAATGTGTAAAATCAAGCACCGTGAGGGCATTGTGTGAAAATTGTGAAGGATTTTCCAAAGCGGCCAAAAACTGAAAAAAATGACAGGGCCGGTAGTGTCGAAAAAGTCAAAAATGGGAAGGGTGGGGGATTGTCCGAAAACTTGCTACAAGGGGCCAGAGGGGCGGCCTGAATTAAAGATGTGTAAAATCAAGCACTGTGAAGGCATTGTGTGAAAATTGTCAAGGATTTTCCAAAGCGGGCAAAAATAGAAAAAAATGACAGGGCCGGTATTGTCGAAAAAGTCAAAAATGGGAAGGGTGGGGGATTGTCCCCAAAACTTGCTACAAGGGGCCAGAGGGGCGGCCTGAATGAAAAATGTGTAAAATCAAGCACCGTGAGGGCATTGTGTGAAAATTGTCAAGGATTTTCCAAAGCGGCCAATGATTGAAAAAAATGACAGGACCGGTAGTGTCGAAAAAGTCAAAAATGGGAAGGGTGGGGGATTGTCCCAAAACTTGCTACAAGGGGCCAGAGGGGCGGCCTGAATGAAAAATGTGTAAAATCAAGCACCGTGAAGGCATTGTGTGAAAATTGTCAAGGATTTTCCAAAGCGGGCAAAAATTGAAAAAAATGACAGGGTCGGTAGTGTCGAAAAAGTCAAAAATGGGAAGGGTGGGGGGATTGTCCCAAAACTTGCTACAAGGGGCCAGAGGGGCGGCCTGAATGAAAAATGTGTAAAATCAAGCACCGTGAAGGCATTGTGTGAAAATTGTGAAGGATTTTCCATAGGGGGAAAAATTGAAAAAAATGACAGGGCCGGGTAGTGTCGAAAAAGTCAAAAATAGGAGGGTGGGGGATTGTCCCAAAACTTGCTACAAGGGGCCAGAGGGGCGGCCTGAATGAAAAATGTGTAAAATCAAGCACCGTGAGGGCATTGTGTGAAAATTGTCAAGGATTTTCCAAAGCGGCCAAAAATTGAAAAAAATGACAGGACCGGTAGTGTCGAAAAAGTCAAAAATGGGAAGGGTGGGGGATTGTCCCAAAACTTGCTACAAGGGGCCAGAGGGGCGGCCTGAATGAAAAATGTGTAAAATCAAGCACCGTGAAGGTATTGTGTGAAAATTGTCAAGGATTTTCCAAAGCGGGCAAAAATTGAAAAAAATGACAGGGTCGGTAGTGTCGAAAAAGTCAAAAATGGGAAGGGTGGGGGATTGTCCCAAAACTTGCTACAAGGGGCCAGAGGGGCGGCCTGAATGAAAAATGTGTAAAATCAAGCACCGTGAGGGCATTGTGTGAAAATTGTGAAGGATTTTCCAAAGCGGGCAAAAATTGAAAAAAATGACAGGGCCGGTAGTGTCGAAAAAGTCAAAAATGGGAAGGGTGGGGGATTGTCCCAAAACTTGCTACAAGGGGCCAGAGGGGTGGCCTGAATTAAAGATGTGTAAAATCAAGCACTGTGAAGGCATTGTGTGAAAATTGTCAAGGATTTTCCAAAGTGGGCAAAAATTGAAAAGAATGACAGGGCCGGTAGTGTCGAAAAAGTCAAAAATGGGATGGGTGGGGGGATTGTCCCAAAACTTGCTACAAGGGGCCAGAGGGGCGGCCTGAATGAAAAATGTGTAAAATCAAGCACCGTGAAGGCATTGTGTGAAAATTGTCAAGGATTTTCCAAAGCGGGCAAAAATTGAAAAAAATGACAGGGCCGGTAGTGTCGAAAAAGTCAAAAATGGGAAGGGTGGGGGATTGTCCCAAAACTTGCTACAAGGGGCCAGAGGGGCGGCCTGAATGAAAAATGTGTAAAATCAAGCACCGTGAAGGCATTGTGTGAAAATTGTCAAGGATTTTCCAAAGCGGGCAAAAATTGAAAAAAATGACAGGGTCGGTAGTGTCGAAAAAGTCAAAAATGGGAAGGGTGGGGGATTGTCCCAAAACTTGCTACAAGGGGCCAGAGGGGCGGCCTGAATGAAAAATGTGTAAAATCAAGCACCGTGAAGGCATTGTGTGAAAATTGTGAAGGATTTTCCAAAGCGGCCAATGATTGAAAAAAATGACAGGACCGGTAGTGTCGAAAAAGTCAAAAATGGGAAGGGTGGGGGATTGTCCCAAAACTTGCTACAAGGGGCCAGAGGGGCGGCCTGAATGAAAAATGTGTAAAATCAAGCACCGTGAAGGCATTGTGTGAAAATTGTCAAGGATTTTCCAAAGCGGGCAAAAATTGAAAAAAATGACAGGGTCGGTAGTGTCGAAAAAGTCAAAAATGGGAAGGGTGGGGGATTGTCCCAAAACTTGCTACAAGGGGCCAGAGGGGCAGCCTGAATGAAAAATGTGTAAAATCAAGCACCGTGAGGGCATTGTGTGAAAATTGTCAAGGATTTTCCAAAGCGGCCAAAAATTGAAAAAAATGACAGGACCGGTAGTGTCGAAAAAGTAAAAAATGGGAAGGGTGGGGGATTGTCCCAAAACTTGCTACAAGGGGCCAGAGGGGCGGCCTGAATGAAAAATGTGTAAAATCAAGCACCGTGAGGGCATTGTGTGAAAATTGTGAAGGATTTTCCAAAGCGGCCAAAAACTGAAAAAAATGACAGGGCCGGGTAGTGTCGAAAAAGTCAAAAATGGGAAGGGTGGGGGATTGTCCGAAAACTTGCTACAAGGGGCCAGAGGGGCGACCTGAATTAAAGATGTGTAAAATCAAGCACTGTGAAGGCATTGTGTGAAAATTGTCAAGGATTTTCCAAAGCGGCCAATGATTGAAAAAAATGACAGGACCGGGTAGTGTCGAAAAAGTCAAAAATGGGAAGGGTGGGGGATTGTCCCAAAACTTGCTACAAGGGGCCAGAGGGGCGGCCTGAATTAAAGATGTGTAAAATCAAGCACTGTGAAGGCATTGTGTGAAAATTGTCAAGGATTTTCCAAAGCGGGCAAAAATTGAAAAAAATGACAGGGCCGGTAGTGTCGAAAAAGTCAAAAATGGGAAGGGTGGGGGATTGTCCCAAAACTTGCTACAAGGGGCCAGAGGGGCGGCCTGAATTAAAAGTGTGTAAAATCAAGCACTGTGAAGGCATTGTGTGAAAATTGTCAAGGATTTTCCAAAGCAGGCAAAAATTGAAAAAAATGACAGGGTCGGGTAGTGTCGAAAAAGTCAAAAATGGGAAGGGTGGGGGATTGTCCCAAAACTTGCTACAAGGGGACAGAGGGGCGGCCTGAATGAAAAATGTGTAAAATCAAGCACCGTGAAGGCATTGTGTGAAAATTGTGAAGGATTTTCCATAGGGGGAAAAATTGAAAAAAATGACAGGGGCCGGGTAGTGTCGAAAAAGTCAAAAATAGGAAGGGTGGGGGATTGTCCCAAAACTTGCTACAAGGGGCCAGAGGGGCGGCCTGAATGAAAAATGTGTAAAATCAAGCACCGTGAAGGCATTGTGTGAAAATTGTCAAGGATTTTCCAAAGCGGGCAAAAATTGAAAAAAATGACAGGGTCGGTAGTGTCGAAAAAGTCAAAAATGGGAAGGGTGGGGGATTGTCCCAAAACTTGCTACAAGGGGCCAGAGGGGCGGCCTGAATGAAAAATGTGTAAAATCAAGCACCGTGAAGGCATTGTGTGAAAATTGTCAAGGATTTTCCAAAGCGGGCAAAAATTGAAAAAAATGACAGGGCCGGTAGTGTCGAAAAAGTCAAAAATGGGAAGGGTGGGGGATTGTCCCAAAACTTGCTACAAGGGGCCAGAGGGGCGGCCTGAATGAAAAATGTGTAAAATCAAGCACCGTGAAGGCATTGTGTGAAAATTGTCAAGGATTTTCCAAAGCGGGCAAAAATTGAAAAAAATGACAGGGTCGGTAGTGTCGAAAAAGTCAAAAATGGGAAGGGTGGGGGATTGTCCCAAAACTTGCTACAAGGGGCCAGAGGGGCGGCCTGAATGAAAAATGTGTAAAATCAAGCACCGTGAGGGCATTGTGTGAAAATTGTCAAGGATTTTCCAAAGCGGCCAATGATTGAAAAAAATGACAGGACCGGTAGTGTCGAAAAAGTCAAAAATGGGAAGGGTGGGGGATTGTCCCAAAACTTGCTACAAGGGGCCAGAGGGGCGGCCTGAATTAAAGATGTGTAAAATCAAGCACTGTGAAGGCATTGTGTGAAAATTGTCAAGGATTTTCCAAAGCGGGCAAAAATTGAAAAAAATGACAGGGCCGGTAGTGTCGAAAAAGTAAAAAATGGGAAGGGTGGGGGATTGTCCCAAAACTTGCTACAAGGGGCCAGAGGGGCGGCCTGAATGAAAAATGTGTAAAATCAAGCACCGTGAGGGCATTGTGTGAAAATTGTCAAGGATTTTCCAAAGCGGCCAATGATTGAAAAAAATGACAGGACCGGTAGTGTCGAAAAAGTCAAAAATGGGAAGGGTGGGGGATTGTCCCAAAACTTGCTACAAGGGGCCAGAGGGGCGGCCTGAATGAAAAATGTGTAAAATCAAGCACCGTGAATGCATTGTGTGAAAATTGTCAAGGATTTTCCAAAGCGGGCAAAAATTGAAAAAAATGACAGGGCCGGTAGTGTCGAAAAAGTAAAAAATGGGAAGGGTGGGGGATTGTCCCAAAACTTGCTACAAGGGGCCAGAGGGGCGGCCTGAATGAAAAATGTGTAAAATCAAGCACCGTGAGGGCATTGTGTGAAAATTGTCAAGGATTTTCCAAAGCGGCCAAAAATTGAAAAAAATGACAGGACCGGTAGTGTCGAAAAAGTAAAAAATGGGAAGGGTGGGGGATTGTCCGAAAACTTGCTACAAGGGGCCAGAGGGGCGGCCTGAATGAAAAATGTGTAAAATCAAGCACCGTGAGGGCATTGTGTGAAAATTGTGAAGGATTTTCCAAAGCGGCCAAAAACTGAAAAAAATGACAGGGCCGGGTAGTGTCGAAAAAGTCAAAAATGGGAAGGGTGGGGGATTGTCCCAAAACTTGCTACAAGGGGCCAGAGGGGCGGCCTGAATGAAAAATGTGTAAAATCAAGCACCGTGAGGGCATTGTGTGAAAATTGTCAAGGATTTTCCAAAGCGGGCAAAAATTGAAAAAAATGACAGGACCGGTAGTGTCGAAAAAGTAAAAAATGGGAAGGGTGGGGGATTGTCCCAAAACTTGCTACAAGGGGCCAGAGGGGCGGCCTGAATGAAAAATGTGTAAAATCAAGCACCGTGAAGGCATTGTGTGAAAATTGTCAAGGATTTTCCAAAGCGGCCAAAAATTGAAAAAAATGACAGGACCGGTAGTGTTGAAAAAGTCAAAAATGGGAAGGGTGGGGGATTGTCCCAAAACTTGCTACAAGGGGCCAGAGGGGCGGCCTGAATAAAAAATGTGTAAAATCAAGCACCGTAAGGGAATTGTGTGAAAATTGTCAAGGATTTTCCAAAGCGGCCAAAAATTGAAAAAAATGACAGGACCGGTAGTGTCGAAAAAGTAAAAAATGGGAAGGGTGGGGGATTGTCCCAAAACTTGCTACAAGGGGCCAGAGGGGCGGCCTGAATAAAAAATGTGTAAAATCAAGCACCGTGAAGGCATTGTGTGAAAATTGTCAAGGATTTTCCAAAGCGGGCAAAAATTGAAAAAAATGACAGGGTCGGTAGTGTCGAAAAAGTCAAAAATGGGAAGGGTGGGGGATTGTCCCAAAACTTGCTACAAGGGGCCAGAGGGGCGGCCTGAATGAAAAATGTGTAAAATCAAGCACCGTGAGGGCATTGTGTGAAAATTGTCAAGGATTTTCCAAAGCGGGCAAACATTTTAAAAAATGACAGGGCCGGGGTAGTGTCGAAAAAGTCAAAAATAGGGAAGGGTGGGGGATTGTCCCAAAACTTGCTACAAGGGGCCAGAGGGGCGGCCTGAATGAAAAATGTGTAAAATCAAGCACCGTGAAGGCATTGTGTGAAAATTGTCAAGGATTTTCCAAAGCGGGCAAAAATTGAAAAAAATGACAGGGTCGGTAGTGTCGAAAAAGTCAAAAATGGGAAGGGTGGGGGATTGTCCCAAAACTTGCTACAAGGGGCCAGAGGGGCAGCCTGAATGAAAAATGTGTAAAATCAAGCACTGTGAAGGCATTGTGTGAAAATTGTCAAGGATTTTCCAAAGCGGGCAAAAATTTAAAAAAATGACAGGGCCGGGTAGTGTCGAAAAAGTCAAAAATGGGAAGGGTGGGGGATTGTCCCAAAACTTGCTACAAGGGGCCAGAGGGGCGGCCTGAATGAAAAATGTGTAAAATCAAGCACCGTGAGGGCATTGTGTGAAAATTGTGAAGGATTTTCCAAAGCGGGCAAAAATTGAAAAAAATGACAGGGCCGGTAGTGTCGAAAAAGTCAAAAATGGGAAGGGTGGGGGATTGTCCCAAAACTTGCTACAAGGGGCCAGAGGGGCGGCCTGAATGAAAAATGTGTAAAATCAAGCACTGTGAAGGCATTGTGTGAAAATTGTCAAGGATTTTCCAAAGCGGCCAAAAATTGAAAAAAATGACAGGACCGGTAGTGTCGAAAAAATCAAAAATGGGAAGGGTGGGGGATTGTCCGAAAACTTGCTACAAGGGCCAGAGGGGCGGCCTGAATTAAAGATGTGTAAAATCAAGCACTGTGAAGGCATTGTGTGAAAATTGTCAAGGATTTTCCAAAGCGGGCAAAAATTGAAAAAAATTGACAGGGCCGGTAGTGTCGAAAAAGTCAAAAATGGGAAGGGTGGGGGATTGTCCCAAAACTTGCTACAAGGGGCCAGAGGGGCGGCCTGAATTAAAGATGTGTAAAATCAAGCACTGTGAAGGCATTGTGTGAAAATTGTCAAGGATTTTCCAAAGCGGGCAAAAATTGAAAAAAATGACAGGGCCGGTAGTGTCGAAAAAGTCAAAAATGGGAAGGGTGGGGGATTGTCCCAAAACTTGCTACAAGGGGCCAGAGGGGCGGCCTGAATGAAAAATGTGTAAAATCAAGCACCGTGAAGGCATTTTGTGAAAATTGTCAAGGATTTTCCAAAGCGGCCAAAAATTGAAAAAAATGACAGGGTCGGTAGTGTCGAAAAAGTCATAAATGGGAAGGGTGGGGGATTGTCCCAAAACTTGCTACATGGGGCCAGAGGGGCGGTCTGAATGAAAAATGTGTAAAATCAAGCACCGTGAAGGCATTGTGTGAAAATTGTCAAGGATTTTCCAAAGCGGGCAAAAATTGAAAAAAATGACAGGACCGGTAGTGTCGAAAAAGTAAAAAATGGGAAGGGTGGGGGATTGTCCCAAAACTTGCTACAAGGGGCCAGAGGGGAAGCCTGAATGAAAAATGTGTAAAATCAAGCACCGTGAGGGCATTGTGTGAAAATTGTGAAGGATTTTCCAAAGCGGCCAAAAACTGAAAAAAATGACAGGGCCGGTAGTGTCGAAAAAGTCAAAAATGGGAAGGGTGGGGGATTGTCCGAAAACTTGCTACAAGGGGCCAGAGGGGCGACCTGAATTAAAGATGTGTAAAATCAAGCACTGTGAAGGCATTGTGTGAAAATTGTCAAGGATTTTCCAAAGCGGCCAATGATTGAAAAAAATGACAGGACCGGTAGTGTCGAAAAAGTCAATAATGGGAAGGGTGGGGGATTGTCCCAAAACTTGCTACAAGGGGCCAGAGGGGCGGCCTGAATTAAAGATGTGTAAAATCAAGCACTGTGAAGGCATTGTGTGAAAATTGTCAAGGATTTTCCAAAGCGGGCAAAAATTGAAAAAAATGACAGGGCCGGGTAGTGTCGAAAAAGTAAAAAATGGGAAGGGTGGGGGATTGTCCCAAAACTTGCTACAAGGGGCCAGAGGGGCGGCCTGAATGAAAAATGTGTAAAATCAAGCACCGTGAGGGCATTGTGTGAAAATTGTCAAGGATTTTCCAAAGCGGCCAATGATTGAAAAAAATGACAGGACCGGTAGTGTCGAAAAAGTAAAAAATGGGAAGGGTGGGGGATTGTCCCAAAACTTGCTACAAGGGGCCAGAGGGGCGGCCTGAATGAAAAATGTGTAAAATCAAGCACTGTGAAGGCATTGTGTGAAAATTGTCAAGGATTTTCCAAAGCGGCCAATGATTGAAAAAAATGACAGGACCGGTAGTGTCGAAAAAGTAAAAAATGGGAAGGGTGGGGGATTGTCCCAAAACTTGCTACAAGGGGCCAGAGGGGCGGCCTGAATGAAAAATGTGTAAAATCAAGCACCGTGAGGGCATTGTGTGAAAATTGTGAAGGATTTTCCAAAGCGGCCAATGATTGAAAAAAATGACAGGACCGGTAGTGTCGAAAAAGTCAAAAATGGGAAGGGTGGGGGATTGTCCCAAAACTTGCTACAAGGGGCCAGAGGGGCGGCCTGAATTAAAGATGTGTAAAATCAAGCACTGTGAAGGCATTGTGTGAAAATTGTCAAGGATTTTCCAAAGCGGGCAAAAATTGAAAAAAATGACAGGGCCGGTATTGTCGAAAAATTAAAAAATGGGAAGGGTGGGGGATTGTCCCAAAACTTGCTACAAGGGGCCAGAGGGGCGGCCTGAATGAAAAATGTGTAAAATCAAGCACTGTGAAGGCATTGTGTGAAAATTGTCAAGGATTTTCCAAAGCGGGCAAAAATTGAAAAAAATGACAGGACCGGTAGTGTCGAAAAAGTAAAAAATGGGAAGGGTGGGGGATTGTCCCAAAACTTGCTACAAGGGGCCAGAGGGGCGGCCTGAATGAAAAATGTGTAAAATCAAGCACCGTGAGGGCATTGTGTGAAAATTGTGAAGGATTTTCCAAAGCGGCCAAAAACTGAAAAAAATGACAGGGCCGGTAGTGTCGAAAAAGTCAAAAATGGGAAGGGTGGGGGATTGTCCGAAAACTTGCTACAAGGGGCCAGAGGGGCGGCCTGAATTAAAGATGTGTAAAATCAAGCACTGTGAAGGCATTGTGTGAAAATTGTCAAGGATTTTCCAAAGCGGGCAAAAATAGAAAAAAATGACAGGGCCGGTATTGTCGAAAAAGTCAAAAATGGGAAGGGTGGGGGATTGTCCCAAAACTTGCTACAAGGGGCCAGAGGGGCGGCCTGAATGAAAAATGTGTAAAATCAAGCACCGTGAGGGCATTGTGTGAAAATTGTCAAGGATTTTCCAAAGCGGCCAATGATTGAAAAAAATGACAGGACCGGTAGTGTCGAAAAAGTCAAAAATGGGAAGGGTGGGGGATTGTCCCAAAACTTGCTACAAGGGGCCAGAGGGGCGGCCTGAATGAAAAATGTGTAAAATCAAGCACCGTGAGGGCATTGTGTGAAAATTGTGAAGGATTTTCCAAAGCGGGCAAAAATTGAAAAAAATGACAGGGCCGGTAGTGTCGAAAAAGTCAAAAATGGGAAGGGTGGGGGATTGTCCCAAAACTTGCTACAAGGGGCCAGAGGGGTGGCCTGAATTAAAGATGTGTAAAATCAAGCACTGTGAAGGCATTGTGTGAAAATTGTCAAGGATTTTCCAAAGCGGGCAAAAATTGAAAAAAATGACAGGGTCGGTAGTGTCGAAAAAGTCAAAAATGGGAAGGGTGGGGGATTGTCCCAAAACTTGCTACAAGGGGCCAGAGGGGCGGCCTGAATTAAAAATGTGTAAAATCAAGCACCGTGAGGGCATTGTGTGAAAATTGTCAAGGATTTTCCAAAGCGGCCAAAAATTGAAAAAAATGACAGGGCCGGTAGTGTCGAAAAAGTCAAAAATGGGAAGGGTGGGGGATTGTCCCAAAACTTGCTACAAGGTGCCAGAGGGGCGGCCTGAATGAAAAATGTGTAAAATCAAGCACCGTGAAGGCATTGTGTGAAAATTGTCAAGGATTTTCCAAAGCGGGCAAAAATTGAAAAAAATGACAGGGCCGGGTAGTGTCGAAAAAGTCAAAAATGGGAAGGGTGGGGGATTGTCCCAAAACTTGCTACAAGGGGCCAGAGGGGCGGCCTGAATGAAAAATGTGTAAAATCAAGCACCGTGAAGGCATTGTGTGAAAATTGTCAAGGATTTTCCAAAGCGGGCAAAAATTGAAAAAAATGACAGGGTCGGTAGTGTCGAAAAAGTCAAAAATGGGAAGGGTGGGGGATTGTCCCAAAACTTGCTACAAGGGGCCAGAGGGGCGGCCTGAATGAAAAATGTGTAAAATCAAGCACCGTGAAGGCATTGTGTGAAAATTGTGAAGGATTTTCCAAAGCGGCCAATGATTGAAAAAAATGACAGGACCGGTAGTGTCGAAAAAGTCAAAAATGGGAAGGGTGGGGGATTGTCCCAAAACTTGCTACAAGGGGCCAGAGGGGCGGCCTGAATGAAAAATGTGTAAAATCAAGCACCGTGAAGGCATTGTGTGAAAATTGTCAAGGATTTTCCAAAGCGGGCAAAAATTGAAAAAAATGACAGGGTCGGTAGTGTCGAAAAAGTCAAAAATGGGAAGGGTGGGGGATTGTCCCAAAACTTGCTACAAGGGGCCAGAGGGGCAGCCTGAATGAAAAATGTGTAAAATCAAGCACCGTGAGGGCATTGTGTGAAAATTGTCAAGGATTTTCCAAAGCGGCCAAAAATTTAAAAAAATGACAGGACCGGTAGTGTCGAAAAAGTAAAAAATGGGAAGGGTGGGGGATTGTCCCAAAACTTGCTACAAGGGGCCAGAGGGGCGGCCTGAATGAAAAATGTGTAAAATCAAGCACCGTGAGGGCATTGTGTGAAAATTGTGAAGGATTTTCCAAAGCGGCCAAAAACTGAAAAAAATGACAGGGCCGGTAGTGTCGAAAAAGTCAAAAATGGGAAGGGTGGGGGATTGTCCGAAAACTTGCTACAAGGGGCCAGAGGGGCGACCTGAATTAAAGATGTGTAAAATCAAGCACTGTGAAGGCATTGTGTGAAAATTGTCAAGGATTTTCCAAAGCGGCCAATGATTGAAAAAAATGACAGGACCGGTAGTGTCGAAAAAGTCAAAAATGGGAAGGGTGGGGGATTGTCCCAAAACTTGCTACAAGGGGCCAGAGGGGCGGCCTGAATTAAAGATGTGTAAAATCAAGCACTGTGAAGGCATTGTGTGAAAATTGTCAAGGATTTTCCAAAGCGGGCAAAAATTGAAAAAAATGACAGGGCCGGTAGTGTCGAAAAAGTAAAAAATGGGAAGGGTGGGGGATTGTCCCAAAACTTGCTACAAGGGGCCAGAGGGGCGGCCTGAATGAAAAATGTGTAAAATCAAGCACCGTGAGGGCATTGTGTGAAAATTGTCAAGGATTTTCCAAAGCGGCCAATGATTGAAAAAAATGACAGGACCGGTAGTGTCGAAAAAGTGAAAAATGGGAAGGGTGGGGGATTGTCCCAAAACTTGCTACAAGGGGCCAGAGGGGTGGCCTGAATTAAAGATGTGTAAAATGAAGCACCGTGAGGGCATTGTGTGAAAATTGTGAAGGATTTTCCAAAGCGGGCAAACATTTTAAAAAATGACAGGGCCGGTAGTGTCGAAAAAGTCAAAAATAGGGAAGGGTGGGGGATTGTCCCAAAACTTGCTACAAGGGGCCAGAGGGGCGGCCTGAATAAAAAATGTGTAAAATCAAGCACCGTGAAGGCATTGTGTGAAAATTGTCAAGGATTTTCCAAAGCGGGCAAAAATTGAAAAAAATGACAGGGTCGGTAGTGTCGAAAAAGTCAAAAATGGGAAGGGTGGGGGATTGTCCCAAAACTTGCTACAAGGGGCCAGAGGGGCGGCCTGAATTAAAAATGTGTAAAATCAAGCACCGTGAGGGCATTGTGTGAAAATTGTCAAGGATTTTCCAAAGCGGCCAAAAATTGAAAAAAATGACAGGGCCGGTAGTGTCGGAAAAGTCAAAAATGGGAAGGGTGGGGGATTGTCCCAAAACTTGCTACAAGGGGCCAGAGGGGCGGCCTGAATGAAAAATGTGTAAAATCAAGCACCGTGAAGGCATTGTGTGAAAATTGTCAAGGATTTTCCAAAGCGGGCAAAAATTGAAAAAAATGACAGGGTCGGTAGTGTCGAAAAAGTCAAAAATGGGAAGGGTGGGGGATTGTCCCAAAACTTGCTACAAGGGGCCAGAGGGGCGGCCTGAATGAAAAATGTGTAAAATCAAGCACCGTGAGGGCATTGTGTGAAAATTGTCAAGGATTTTCCAAAGCGGCCAAAAATTGAAAAAAATGACAGGACCGGTAGTGTCGAAAAAGTAAAAAATGGGAAGGGTGGGGGATTGTCCCAAAACTTGCTACAAGGGGCCAGAGGGGCGGCCTGAATGAAAAATGTGTAAAATCAAGCACCGTGAGGGCATTGTGTGAAAATTGTCAAGGATTTTCCAAAGCGGCCAATGATTGAAAAAAATGACAGGACCGGGTAGTGTCGAAAAAGTCAAAAATGGGAAGGGTGGGGGATTGTCCCAAAACTTGCTACAAGGGGCCAGAGGGGCGGCCTGAATTAAAGATGTGTAAAATCAAGCACTGTGAAGGCATTGTGTGAAAATTGTCAAGGATTTTCCAAAGCGGGCAAAAATTGAAAAAAATGACAGGGCCGGTAGTGTCGAAAAAGTAAAAAATGGGAAGGGTGGGGGATTGTCCCAAAACTTGCTACAAGGGGCCAGAGGGGCGGCCTGAATGAAAAATGTGTAAAATCAAGCACCGTGAGGGCATTGTGTGAAAATTGTCAAGGATTTTCCAAAGCGGCCAATGATTGAAAAAAATGACAGGACCGGTAGTGTCGAAAAAGTGAAAAATGGGAAGGGTGGGGGATTGTCCCAAAACTTGCTACAAGGGGCCAGAGGGGTGGCCTGAATTAAAGATGTGTAAAATGAAGCACCGTGAGGGCATTGTGTGAAAATTGTGAAGGATTTTCCAAAGCGGGCAAACATTTTAAAAAATGACAGGGCCGGTAGTGTCGAAAAAGTCAAAAATAGGGAAGGGTGGGGGATTGTCCCAAAACTTGCTACAAGGGGCCAGAGGGGCGGCCTGAATAAAAAATGTGTAAAATCAAGCACCGTGAAGGCATTGTGTGAAAATTGTCAAGGATTTTCCAAAGCGGGCAAAAATTGAAAAAAATGACAGGGTCGGTAGTGTCGAAAAAGTCAAAAATGGGAAGGGTGGGGGATTGTCCCAAAACTTGCTACAAGGGGCCAGAGGGGCGGCCTGAATTAAAAATGTGTAAAATCAAGCACCGTGAGGGCATTGTGTGAAAATTGTCAAGGATTTTCCAAAGCGGCCAAAAATTGAAAAAAATGACAGGGCCGGGTAGTGTCGGAAAAGTCAAAAATGGGAAGGGTGGGGGATTGTCCCAAAACTTGCTACAAGGGGCCAGAGGGGCGGCCTGAATGAAAAATGTGTAAAATCAAGCACCGTGAAGGCATTGTGTGAAAATTGTCAAGGATTTTCCAAAGCGGGCAAAAATTGAAAAAAATGACAGGGTCGGTAGTGTCGAAAAAGTCAAAAATGGGAAGGGTGGGGGATTGTCCCAAAACTTGCTACAAGGGGCCAGAGGGGCGGCCTGAATGAAAAATGTGTAAAATCAAGCACCGTGAGGGCATTGTGTGAAAATTGTCAAGGATTTTCCAAAGCGGCCAAAAATTGAAAAAAATGACAGGACCGGGTAGTGTCGAAAAAGTAAAAAATGGGAAGGGTGGGGGATTGTCCCAAAACTTGCTACAAGGGGCCAGAGGGGCGGCCTGAATGAAAAATGTGTAAAATCAAGCACCGTGAGGGCATTGTGTGAAAATTGTGAAGGATTTTCCAAAGCGGCCAAAAACTGAAAAAAATGACAGGGCCGGTAGTGTCGAAAAAGTCAAAAATGGGAAGGGTGGGGGATTGTCCGAAAACTTGCTACAAGGGGCCAGAGGGGCGACCTGAATTAAAGATGTGTAAAATCAAGCACTGTGAAGGCATTGTGTGAAAATTGTCAAGGATTTTCCAAAGCGGCCAATGATTGAAAAAAATGACAGGACCGGTAGTGTCGAAAAAGTCAAAAATGGGAAGGGTGGGGGATTGTCCCAAAACTTGCTACAAGGGGCCAGAGGGGCGGCCTGAATGAAAAATGTGTAAAATCAAGCACCGTGAGGGCATTGTGTGAAAATTGTCAAGGATTTTCCAAAGCGGGCAAAAATTGAAAAAAATGACAGGGTCGGTAGTGTCGAAAAAGTCAAAAATGGGAAGGGTGGGGGATTGTCCCAAAACTTGCTACAAGGGGCCAGAGGGGCGGCCTGAATGAAAAATGTGTAAAATCAAGCACTGTGAAGGCATTGTGTGAAAATTGTGAAGGATTTTCCAAAGCGGGCAAACATTTTAAAAAATGACAGGGCCGGTAGTGTCGAAAAAGTCAAAAATAGGGAAGGGTGGGGGATTGTCCCAAAACTTGCTACAAGGGGCCAGAGGGGCGGCCTGAATAAAAAATGTGTAAAATCAAGCACCGTGAAGGCATTGTGTGAAAATTGTCAAGGATTTTCCAAAGCGGGCAAAAATTGAAAAAAATGACAGGGTCGGTAGTGTCGAAAAAGTCAAAAATGGGAAGGGTGGGGGATTGTCCCAAAACTTGCTACAAGGGGCCAGAGGGGCGGCCTGAATTAAAAATGTGTAAAATCAAGCACCGTGAGGGCATTGTGTGAAAATTGTCAAGGATTTTCCAAAGCGGCCAAAAATTGAAAAAAATGACAGGGCCGGTAGTGTCGGAAAAGTCAAAAATGGGAAGGGTGGGGGATTGTCCCAAAACTTGCTACAAGGGGCCAGAGGGGCGGCCTGAATGAAAAATGTGTAAAATCAAGCACCGTGAAGGCATTGTGTGAAAATTGTCAAGGATTTTCCAAAGCGGGCAAAAATTGAAAAAAATGACAGGGTCGGTAGTGTCGAAAAAGTCAAAAATGGGAAGGGTGGGGGATTGTCCCAAAACTTGCTACAAGGGGCCAGAGGGGCGGCCGGAATGAAAAATGTGTAAAATCAAGCACCGTGAGGGCATTGTGTGAAAATTGTCAAGGATTTTCCAAAGCGGCCAAAAATTGAAAAAAATGACAGGACCGGTAGTGTCGAAAAAGTAAAAAATGGGAAGGGTGGGGGATTGTCCCAAAACTTGCTACAAGGGGCCAGAGGGGCGGCCTGAATGAAAAATGTGTAAAATCAAGCACCGTGAGGGCATTGTGTGAAAATTGTGAAGGATTTTCCAAAGCGGCCAAAAACTGAAAAAAATGACAGGGCCGGTAGTGTCGAAAAAGTCAAAAATGGGAAGGGTGGGGGATTGTCCGAAAACTTGCTACAAGGGGCCAGAGGGGCGACCTGAATTAAAGATGTGTAAAATCAAGCACTGTGAAGGCATTGTGTGAAAATTGTCAAGGATTTTCCAAAGCGGCCAATGATTGAAAAAAATGACAGGACCGGTAGTGTCGAAAAAGTCAAAAATGGGAAGGGTGGGGGATTGTCCCAAAACTTGCTACAAGGGGCCAGAGGGGCGGCCTGAATTAAAGATGTGTAAAATCAAGCACTGTGAAGGCATTGTGTGAAAATTGTCAAGGATTTTCCAAAGCGGCCAAAAATTGAAAAAAATGACAGGGCCGGGTAGTGTCGAAAAAGTAAAAAATGGGAAGGGTGGGGGATTGTCCCAAAACTTGCTACAAGGGGCCAGAGGGGCGGCCTGAATGAAAAATGTGTAAAATCAAGCACCGTGAGGGCATTGTGTGAAAATTGTCAAGGATTTTCCAAAGCGGCCAATGATTGAAAAAAATGACAGGACCGGTAGTGTCGAAAAAGTGAAAAATGGGAAGGGTGGGGGATTGTCCCAAAACTTGCTACAAGGGGCCAGAGGGGCGGCCTGAATGAAAAATGTGTAAAATCAAGCACTGTGAAGGCATTGTGTGAAAATTGTCAAGGATTTTCCAAAGCGGGCAAAAAATTGAAAAAAATGACAGGGTCGGTAGTGTCGAAAAAGTAAAAAATGGGAAGGGTGGGGGATTGTCCCAAAACTTGCTACAAGGGGCCAGAGGGGCGGCCTGAATGAAAAATGTGTAAAATCAAGCACCGTGAGGGCATTGTGTGAAAATTGTCAAGGATTTTCCAAAGCGGCCAATGATTGAAAAAAATGACAGGACCGGTAGTGTCGAAAAAGTGAAAAATGGGAAGGGTGGGGGATTGTCCCAAAACTTGCTACAAGGGGCCAGAGGGGCGGCCTGAATGAAAAATGTGTAAAATCAAGCACTGTGAAGGCATTGTGTGAAAATTGTCAAGGATTTTCCAAAGCGGGCAAAAATTGAAAAAAATGACAGGGCCAGTAGTGTCGAAAAAGTCAAAAATGGGAAGGGTGGGGGGATTGTCCCAAAACTTGCTACAAGGGGCCAGAGGGGCGGCCTGAATGAAAAATGTGTAAAATCAAGCACTGTGAAGGCATTGTGTGAAAATTGTCAAGGATTTTCCAAAGCGGGCAAAAATTGAAAAAAATGACAGGGTCGGTAGTGTCGAAAAAGTAAAAAATGGGAAGGGTGGGGGATTGTCCCAAAACTTGCTACAAGGGGCCAGAGGGGCGGCCTGAATGAAAAATGTGTAAAATCAAGCACCGTGAGGGCATTGTGTGAAAATTGTGAAGGATTTTCCAAAGCGGCCAAAAACTGAAAAAAATGACAGGGCCGGTAGTGTCGAAAAAGTCAAAAATGGGAAGGGTGGGGGATTGTCCGAAAACTTGCTACAAGGGGCCAGAGGGGCGGCCTGAATTAAAAATGTGTAAAATCAAGCACTGTGAAGGCATTGTGTGAAAATTGTCAAGGATTTTCCAAAGCGGGCAAAAATAGAAAAAAATGACAGGGCCGGTATTGTCGAAAAAGTCAAAAATGGGAAGGGTGGGGGATTGTCCCAAAACTTGCTACAAGGGGCCAGAGGGGCGACCTGAATTAAAGATGTGTAAAATCAAGCACTGTGAAGGCATTGTGTGAAAATTGTCAAGGATTTTCCAAAGCGGCCAATGATTGAAAAAAATGACAGGACCGGTAGTGTCGAAAAAGTCAAAAATGGGAAGGGTGGGGGATTGTCCCAAAACTTGCTACAAGGGGCCAGAGGGGCGGCCTGAATTAAAGATGTGTAAAATCAAGCACTGTGAAGGCATTGTGTGAAAATTGTCAAGGATTTTCCAAAGCGGGCAAAAATTGAAAAAAATGACAGGGCCGGTAGTGTCGAAAAAGTCAAAAATGGGAAGGGTGGGGGATTGTCCCAAAACTTGCTACAAAGGGCCAGAGGGGCGGCCTGAATGAAAAATGTGTAAAATCAAGCACCGTGAGGGCATTGTGTGAAAATTGTCAAGGATTTTCCAAAGCGGCCAAAAATTGAAAAAAATGACAGGGCCGGTAGTGTCGGAAAAGTCAAAAATGGGAAGGGTGGGGGATTGTCCCAAAACTTGCTACAAGGGGCCAGAGGGGCGGCCTGAATGAAAAATGTGTAAAATCAAGCACCGTGAAGGCATTGTGTGAAAATTGTCAAGGATTTTCCAAAGCGGGCAAAAATTGAAAAAAATGACAGGGTCGGTAGTGTCGAAAAAGTCAAAAATGGGAAGGGTGGGGGATTGTCCCAAAACTTGCTACAAGGGGCCAGAGGGGCGGCCTGAATGAAAAATGTGTAAAATCAAGCACCGTGAAGGCATTGTGTGAAAATTGTCAAGGATTTTCCAAAGCGGGCAAAAATTGAAAAAAATGACAGGGTCGGTAGTGTCGAAAAAGTCAAAAATGGGAAGGGTGGGGGATTGTCCCAAAACTTGCTACAAGGGGCCAGAGGGGCGGCCTGAATGAAAAATGTGTAAAATCAAGCACCGTGAGGGCATTGTGTGAAAATTGTCAAGGATTTTCCAAAGCGGCCAAAAATTGAAAAAAATGACAGGACCGGTAGTGTCGAAAAAGTAAAAAATGGGAAGGGTGGGGGATTGTCCCAAAACTTGCTACAAGGGGCCAGAGGGGCGGCCTGAATTAAAGATGTGTAAAATCAAGCACTGTGAAGGCATTGTGTGAAAATTGTCAAGGATTTTCCAAAGCGGGCAAAAATTGAAAAAAATGACAGGGCCGGTAGTGTCGAAAAAGTAAAAAATGGGAAGGGTGGGGGATTGTCCCAAAACTTGCTACAAGGGGCCAGAGGGGCGGCCTGAATGAAAAATGTGTAAAATCAAGCACCGTGAGGGCATTGTGTGAAAATTGTCAAGGATTTTCCAAAGCGGCCAAAAATTGAAAAAAATGACAGGACCGGTAGTGTCGAAAAAGTAAAAAATGGGAAGGGTGGGGGATTGTCCCAAAACTTGCTACAAGGGGCCAGAGGGGCGGCCTGAATTAAAGATGTGTAAAATCAAGCACTGTGAAGGCATTGTGTGAAAATTGTCAAGGATTTTCCAAAGCGGGCAAAAATTGAAAAAAATGACAGGGCCGGGTAGTGTCGAAAAAGTCAAAAATGGGAAGGGTGGGGGATTGTCCCAAAACTTGCTACAAGGGGCCAGAGGGGCGGCCTGAATGAAAAATGTGTAAAATCAAGCACCGTGAGGGCATTGTGTGAAAATTGTCAAGGATTTTCCAAAGCGGCCAAAAATTGAAAAAAATGACAGGACCGGTAGTGTCGAAAAAGTCAAAAATGGGAAGGGTGGGGGATTGTCCCAAAACTTGCTACAAGGGGCCAGAGGGGCGGCCTGAATGAAAAATGTGTAAAATCAAGCACCGTGAGGGCATTGTGTGAAAATTGTCAAGGATTTTCCAAAGCGGCCAAAAACTGAAAAAAATGACAGGGCCGGTAGTGTCGAAAAAGTCAAAAATGGGAAGGGTGGGGGATTGTCCGAAAACTTGCTACAAGGGGCCAGAGGGGCGACCTGAATTAAAGATGTGTAAAATCAAGCACTGTGAAGGCATTGTGTGAAAATTGTCAAGGATTTTCCAAAGCGGCCAATGATTGAAAAAAATGACAGGACCGGTAGTGTCGAAAAAGTCAAAAATGGGAAGGGTGGGGGATTGTCCCAAAACTTGCTACAAGGGGCCAGAGGGGCGGCCTGAATTAAAGATGTGTAAAATCAAGCACTGTGAAGGCATTGTGTGAAAATTGTCAAGGATTTTCCAAAGCGGGCAAAAATTGAAAAAAATGACAGGACCGGTAGTGTCGAAAAAGTAAAAAATGGGAAGGGTGGGGGATTGTCCCAAAACTTGCTACAAGGGGCCAGAGGGGCGGGCCTGAATGAAAAATGTGTAAAATCAAGCACCGTGAGGGCATTGTGTGAAAATTGTCAAGGATTTTCCAAAGCGGCCAATGATTGAAAAAAATGACAGGACCGGTAGTGTCGAAAAAGTGAAAAATGGGAAGGGTGGGGGATTGTCCCAAAACTTGCTACAAGGGGCCAGAGGGGCGGCCTGAATGAAAAATGTGTAAAATCAAGCACTGTGAAGGCATTGTGTGAAAATTGTCAAGGATTTTCCAAAGCGGGCAAAAATTGAAAAAAATGACAGGACTGGTAGTGTCGAAAAAGTAAAAAATGGGAAGGGTGGGGGATTGTCCCAAAACTTGCTACAAGGGGCCAGAGGGGCGGCCTGAATTAAAAATGTGTAAAATCAAGCACTGTGAAGGCATTGTGTGAAAATTGTCAAGGATTTTCCAAAGCGGGCAAAAATAGAAAAAAATGACAGGGCCGGTATTGTCGAAAAAGTCAAAAATGGGAAGGGTGGGGGATTGTCCCAAAACTTGCTACAAGGGGCCAGAGGGGCGACCTGAATTAAAGATGTGTAAAATCAAGCACTGTGAAGGCATTGTGTGAAAATTGTCAAGGATTTTCCAAAGCGGCCAATGATTGAAAAAAATGACAGGACCGGTAGTGTCGAAAAATTCAAAAATGGGAAGGGTGGGGGATTGTCCCAAAACTTGCTACAAGGGGCCAGAGGGGCGGCCTGAATTAAAGATGTGTAAAATCAAGCACTGTGAAGGCATTGTGTGAAAATTGTCAAGGATTTTCCAAAGCGGGCAAAAATTGAAAAAAATGACAGGGCCGGTAGTGTCGAAAAAGTCAAAAATGGGAAGGGTGGGGGATTGTCCCAAAACTTGCTACAAGGGGCCAGAGGGGCGGCCTGAATGAAAAATGTGTAAAATCAAGCACCGTGAAGGCATTTTGTGAAAATTGTCAAGGATTTTCCAAAGCGGGCAAAAATTGAAAAAAATGACAGGGTCGGTAGTGTCGAAAAAGTCATAAATGGGAAGGGTGGGGGATTGTCCCAAAACTTGCTACATGGGGCCAGAGGGGCGGTCTGAATGAAAAATGTGTAAAATCAAGCACCGTGAAGGCATTGTGTGAAAATTGTCAAGGATTTTCCAAAGCGGGCAAAAATTGAAAAAAATGACAGGACCGGTAGTGTCGAAAAAGTAAAAAATGGGAAGGGTGGGGGATTGTCCCAAAACTTGCTACAAGGGGCCAGAGGGGCGGCCTGAATGAAAAATGTGTAAAATCAAGCACCGTGAGGGCATTGTGTGAAAATTGTGAAGGATTTTCCAAAGCGGCCAAAAACTGAAAAAAATGACAGGGCCGGTAGTGTCGAAAAAGTAAAAAATGGGAAGGGTGGGGGATTGTCCGAAAACTTGCTACAAGGGGCCAGAGGGGCGACCTGAATTAAAGATGTGTAAAATCAAGCACTGTGAAGGCATTGTGTGAAAATTGTCAAGGATTTTCCAAAGCGGCCAATGATTGAAAAAAATGACAGGACCGGTAGTGTCGAAAAAGTCAAAAATGGGAAGGGTGGGGGATTGTCCCAAAACTTGCTACAAGGGGCCAGAGGGGCGGCCTGAATGAAAAATGTGTAAAATCAAGCACCGTGAAGGCATTTTGTGAAAATTGTCAAGGATTTTCCAAAGCGGGCAAAAATTGAAAAAAATGACAGGGCCGGTAGTGTCGAAAAAGTCAAAAATGGGAAGGGTGGGGGATTGTCCCAAAACTTGCTACAAGGGGCCAGAGGGGCGGCCTGAATTAAAGATGTGTAAAATCAAGCACTGTGAAGGCATTGTGTGAAAATTGTCAAGGATTTTCCAAAGCGGGCAAAAATTGAAAAAAATGACAGGGCCGGTAGTGTCGAAAAAGTAAAAAATGGGAAGGGTGGGGGATTGTCCCAAAACTTGCTACAAGGGGCCAGAGGGGCGGCCTGAATGAAAAATGTGTAAAATCAAGCACCGTGAGGGCATTGTGTGAAAATTGTCAAGGATTTTCCAAAGCGGCCAAAAATTGAAAAAAATGACAGGACCGGTAGTGTCGAAAAAGTCAAAAATGGGAAGGGTGGGGGATTGTCCCAAAACTTGCTACAAGGGGCCAGAGGGGCGGCCTGAATGAAAAATGTGTAAAATCAAGCACCGTGAGGGCATTGTGTGAAAATTGTCAAGGATTTTCCAAAGCGGCCAAAAACTGAAAAAAATGACAGGGCCGGTAGTGTCGAAAAAGTCAAAATGGGAAGGGTGGGGGATTGTCCGAAAACTTGCTACAAGGGGCCAGAGGGGCGACCTGAATTAAAGATGTGTAAAATCAAGCACTGTGAAGGCATTGTGTGAAAATTGTCA
>JAJDFG010000688.1:0-7500 GCA_021039105.1 Scomber colias
ATGTATGTAGATATTGTATTGAAGGGTATAAATGATGTTATTATATAAGTGAAGGTGAATGTGTGTAGATATTGTATTGAAGGGTATAAATGATATTATTATATAAGTGAAGGTGAATGTATGTAGATATTGTATTGAAGGGTATAAATGATGTTATTATATAATTGAGTGAAGGTGAATGTATGTAGATATTGTATTGAAGGGTATAAATGATGTTATTATATAAGTGAAGGTGAATGTGTGTAGATATTGTATTGAAGGGTATAAATGATGTTATTATATAAGTGAAGGTGAATGTATGTAGATATTGTATTGAAGGGTATAAATGATGTTATTATATAAGTGAAGGTGAATGTATGTAGATATTGTATTGAAGGGTATAAATGATGTTATTATATAAGTGAAGGTGAATGTATGTAGATATTGTATTGAAGGGTATAAATGATGTTATTATATAAGTGAAGGTGAATGTATGTAGATATTGTATTGAAGGGTATAAATGATGTTATTATATAAGTGAAGGTGAATGTGTGTAGATATTGTATTGAAGGGTATAAATGATGTTATTATATAATTGAAGGTGAATGTATGTAGATATTGTATTGAAGGGTATAAATGATGTTATTATATAAGTGAAGGTGAATGTATGTAGATATTGTATTGAAGGGTATAAATGATGTTATTATATAAGTGAAGGTGAATGTATGTAGATATTGTATTGAAGGGTATAAATGATGTTATTATATAAGTGAAGGTGAATGTGTGTAGATATTGTATTGAAGGGTATAAATGATGTTATTATATAAGTGAAGGTGAATGTGTGTAGATATTGTATTGAAGGGTATAAATGATGTTATTATATAAGTGAAGGTGAATGTATGTAGATATTGTATTGAAGGGTATAAATGATGTTATTATATAAGTGAAGGTGAATGTATGTAGATATTGTATTGAAGGGTATAAATGATGTTATTATATAAGTGAAGGTGAATGTATGTAGATATTGTATTGAAGGGTATAAATGATGTTATTATATAATTGAAGGTGAATGTGTGTAGATATTGTATTGAAGGGTATAAATGATGTTATTATATAAGTGAAGGTGAATGTGTGTAGATATTGTATTGAAGGGTATAAATGATGTTATTATATAAGTGAAGGTGAATGTGTGTAGATATTGTATTGAAGGGTATAAATGATGTTATTATATAAGTGAAGGTGAATGTATGTAGATATTGTATTGAAGGGTATAAATGATGTTATTATATAAGTGAAGGTGAATGTATGTAGATATTGTATTGAAGGGTATAAATGATGTTATTATATAAGTGAAGGTGAATGTATGTAGATATTGTATTGAAGGGTATAAATGATGTTATTATATAAGTGAAGGTGAATGTATGTAGATATTGTATTGAAGGGTATAAATGATGTTATTATATAAGTGAAGGTGAATGTGTGTAGATATTGTATTGAAGGGTATAAATGATGTTATTATATAAGTGAAGGTGAATGTGTGTAGATATTGTATTGAAGGGTATAAATGATGTTATTATATAAGTGAAGGTGAATGTATGTAGATATTGTATTGAAGGGTATAAATGATGTTATTATATAAGTGAAGGTGAATGTATGTAGATATTGTATTGAAGGGTATAAATGATGTTATTATATAATTGAGTGAAGGTGAATGTGTGTAGATATTGTATTGAAGGGTATAAATGATGTTATTATATAAGTGAAGGTGAATGTATGTAGATATTGTATTGAAGGGTATAAATGATGTTATTATATAAGTGAAGGTGAATGTATGTAGATATTGTATTGAAGGGTATAAATGATGTTATTATATAAGTGAAGGTGAATGTATGTAGATATTGTATTGAAGGGTATAAATGATGTTATTATATAAGTGAAGGTGAATGTATGTAGATATTGTATTGAAGGGTATAAATGATGTTATTATATAATTGAGTGAAGGTGAATGTATGTAGATATTGTATTGAAGGGTATAAATGATGTTATTATATAAGTGAAGGTGAATGTATGTAGATATTGTATTGAAGGGTATAAATGATGTTATTATATAAGTGAAGGTGAATGTGTGTAGATATTGTATTGAAGGGTATAAATGATGTTATTATATAAGTGAAGGTGAATGTATGTAGATATTGTATTGAAGGGTATAAATGATGTTATTATATGAGTGAAGGTGAATGTATGTAGATATTGTATTGAAGGGTATAAATGATGTTATTATATAAGTGAAGGTGAATGTGTGTAGATATTGTATTGAAGGGTATAAATGATGTTATTATATAAGTGAAGGTGAATGTATGTAGATATTGTATTGAAGGGTATAAATGATGTTATTATATAAGTGAAGGTGAATGTATGTAGATATTGTATTGAAGGGTATAAATGATGTTATTATATAAGTGAAGGTGAATGTATGTAGATATTGTATTGAAGGGTATAAATGATGTTATTATATAAGTGAAGGTGAATGTATGTAGATATTGTATTGAAGGGTATAAATGATGTTATTATATAAGTGAAGGTGAATGTGTGTAGATATTGTATTGAAGGGTATAAATGATGTTATTATATGAGTGAAGGTGAATGTATGTAGATATTGTATTGAAGGGTATAAATGATGTTATTATATAAGTGAAGGTGAATGTGTGTAGATATTGTATTGAAGGGTATAAATGATGTTATTATATAAGTGAAGGTGAATGTATGTAGATATTGTATTGAAGGGTATAAATGATGTTATTATATAAGTGAAGGTGAATGTGTGTAGATATTGTATTGAAGGGTATAAATGATGTTATTATATAAGTGAAGGTGAATGTATGTAGATATTGTATTGAAGGGTATAAATGATGTTATTATATAAGTGAAGGTGAATGTATGTAGATATTGTATTGAAGGGTATAAATGATGTTATTATATAAGTGAAGGTGAATGTATGTAGATATTGTATTGAAGGGTATAAATGATGTTATTATATAATTGAAGGTGAATGTGTGTAGATATTGTATTGAAGGGTATAAATGATGTTATTATATAATTGAGTGAAGGTGAATGTGTGTAGATATTGTATTGAAGGGTATAAATGATGTTATTATATAAGTGAAGGTGAATGTATGTAGATATTGTATTGAAGGGTATAAATGATGTTATTATATAAGTGAAGGTGAATGTATGTAGATATTGTATTGAAGGGTATAAATGATGTTATTATATAAGTGAAGGTGAATGTGTGTAGATATTGTATTGAAGGGTATAAATGATGTTATTATATAAGTGAAGGTGAATGTATGTAGATATTGTATTGAAGGGTATAAATGATGTTATTATATAAGTGAAGGTGAATGTATGTAGATATTGTATTGAAGGGTATAAATGATGTTATTATATAAGTGAAGGTGAATGTATGTAGATATTGTATTGAAGGGTATAAATGATGTTATTATATAAGTGAAGGTGAATGTGTGTAGATATTGTATTGAAGGGTATAAATGATGTTATTATATAAGTGAGTGATGAAGATGATGCTGATAAAGATGATGATGATGATGAAGATGATGATGATGAAGATGAAAATGATGCTAATGAAGATGATGATGATGATGAAGATGACGAAGATGTTGCTGATGAAAATGGTGCTGATGAAGATGATAATGAAGATGATGATGAAGATAACGATGATGTTGCTGATGAAAATGGTGGTGATGAAGATGATGAAGATGAAGATGATGATGAATATGATGATGAAGATGATGATGAAGATGATGATGATGGTGAATATGATGATGAAGATGATGCTGATAAAGATGATGAAGAAGATGATGAAGGTGAAGATGATGATGAAGATGATGCTGATAAAGATGATGAAGATGATTCAGATGATGATGGTGAATATGATGATGAAGATGATGATGGTGAATATGATGATGAAGATGATGATGGTGAATATGATGATGAAGATGATCACTGATGCTATTCTAATAAAGATGATGATGAAGATGATGATGGTGAATATGATGATGAAGATGATGATGGTGAAGATGATGATGAAGATGATCACTGATGCTATTCTAATAAAGATGATGATGATGGTGAATATGATGATGAAGATGATGATGGTGAATATGATGATGAAGACGATGATGAAGATGATGATGGTGAATATGATGATGAAGATGATGATGGTGAATATGATGATGAAGATGATCACTGATGCTATTCTAATAAAGATGATGAAAATCAGTCAGAGCTCCTAACACAAATGTTTCTCTGGTGACTGAAAAAATGATGCTGATGAAGATGATGATGATAATGAAGATGATGATGGTGAATATGATGATGAAGATGATGATGAAGATGATGATGGTGAATATGATGATGAAGATGATCACTGATGCTATTCTAATAAAGATGATGAAGATGATGATGATGATGATGAAGAAGGTGAAGATGATGATGATGAAGATGTCGAAGATGATGATGATGAAGATGATGATGATGAAGATGTCGAAGATGATGCTGATGAGGATGATGAGGATTGATGATGAAGATGATGATGGTGAATATGATGATGAAGATGATGATGATGATGCTGGTGAAGATGATGTAGATGAAAATGATGCTGATGAAGATGATGATGAAGATGATGATGATGATAATGAAGATGATGATGGTGAATATGATGACGATGATGATGGTGAATATGATGATGAAGATGATCACTGATGCTATTCTAATAAAGATGATGATGAAGCTGATGAAGATGATGATGATGAAGGTGAAGATGATGATGAAGATGATGATGGTGAAGATGATGATGATGATGAAGGTGAAGATGATGATGAAGATGATGATGATAATGAAGATTATGATGGTGAATATGATGATGAAGATGATGATGGTGAATATGATGATGAAGATGATGATGGTGAATATGATGATGAAGATGATGATGAATATGATGATGGTGAATATGATGATGAAGATGATGATGGTGAATATATGATGAAGATGATGATGGTGAATATGATGAAGATGATGATGATGAATATGATGATGAAGATGAAGATGATGATGGTGAATATGATGATGAAAATGATGATGGTGAATATGATGATGAAGACGATGATGAAGATGATGATGGTGAATATGATGATGAAGATGATCACTGATGCTATTCTAATAAAGATGATGAACATCAGTCAGAGCTCCTAACACAAATGTTTCTCTGGTGACTGAAATTACTGAACTTGATTTATAAAGAATTACAGAAAGACAGCCGAGTGTTTAGTGAGCGTGCCTCATAAAAGTCAGACTTTTAAGAATCTCAACATTATTTAATTAATTTCTTTTTTTTACCCCAAATTAAAGTTTATTTTTATTTTTCAGAGAAAGAATCCAGAATTTTTTTTTCTTATGAATTTAAAACCACAAATTTGACTTAATGTAATAATCCTGACTTTAATCTAAAGTCCAGCTTAGTTTTTATTTTATTAACTTTTATCTTTATAAACTGAATTCAGACATTTTTCTCCTTTCAAGTCTAACTTTAGGAATCCAGTATATTTAAGGTGTAAAGCTGATTAAATTGAATCAAAGTGAACTTTATTTGATGAAATGTTGAGTTTATCCTCAGAAATGACATTTAAATAGAATTATGACTCTCCATCTGCTGTGACCAGGTTTCTCTTTATTCATAATTCTGACTTGTTATTTTCTGGAAGTTTTATTTTGGCTCAGAGTTTTGACCAATAATCTGAGATGAATGTCACTTTCTCCTGGTGTGATTTATTAGTTTGATGTTTCAGACAGAAAGAGTCTGAACGGAGTCTCAGCTGAAGCCTCGCTGTTTGTTTCAGGATGTTTGAAAAGAAAAAAGTCTGAATAAAAAGATGTTTTGGTATCTCATTGAATTTATTTACAGAGTTCACATCATAAAAGAAGAGGAGGAAGAGGAGGATGTGCAGTGAAGAGTTCAACATTTACAGTCTGAATAAAAACATGAAGAAATAATATATATAAATATAATATTTCCTGCTTTCTTTTCCTCTGACAGTAAACTGAAAATCTTTGACACGTTTGACGTCACTTTAAATTTATTAAAAGCATTTTTCATCATTTTATTTACAGATAAAACTAAAAACTTAGAAAACAATAATCAGTGATCAATAATAAAAATCTAAAACTACTGATTGAAATGAGATCTAATAAAGACAGTGAGATAATAATATAATGATAACAGTAATAATAGTAATGATAACAATAATATAATAATAAGCAGGGAGATAAAAGCTTTTTCATGAACTCAACCTGAATTAAAAAACAGGATTAAAGTTGATAAGTTTTAGTGGATTTGAGGTCTGAGTCCAGAATGAATGATTTTTTATTGTCATTATATAAATCCATAATGAAATGAGCTCAGAGTGTTTTCCAGTCATAATGATGAAGTGTGCAGATCTCTGGCTCCTCCGTGTGGACGCAGACTGAACTGCAGCTTCCATCATTCTAACACATTGTTCAGCATGTTTTCAGCTTTGGATCTAAACATAAAAGCAGCTCAGAAATGGCCGGACCCTCTACTCTGCTGCTCTGACTGTGGTAAAACAGCCACATCTCACTCTCTCCCAGCAGTAATCCTTCTCCTGCTGAAAGTCACAGTCAATTCTCTTCTGCTTCATTCATTAGTTTTAGTCCTCGTTAACTCTCAGTGTGATTCTGAGACGCTTGATAAATATGAGCCCAGGCTCACAGTCTGACTTATAACACCTGTTTTTATCTTCAGCTAAATCCAGAGATAACTGTTCAGTTTGGAGTCAGTTAAGAGACTTAAGTGAAGACCACAAAATCCAGATCCAGACTCCAGATGGATCATCAGTATCCAGCTGATCCTCTCTCAACACTACTGGATGTTCACTCTCACTCTGACACAGATCAATACCTCTTCCATCTGATGAGAGAAGAAGAAAGAACAGAGGAGATAAATGAGTATTTAGTGAGACTCACTTGATCAGCTGTCAGTCAGTGATGCAGCACATCCAGTATAAAGAGCAGCAGGGACTTCAGTCCTGTTCAGACCAGAAGTGGAACAGCTGTGCAGCGTAGCTTGCTTCCTTTCAGCTCTCATGTTAACGTGTTGGAGTGAACACACTGAGCTCCAAGCTCACACACCTGCACACACTTTTACTATCAAGTGTGTTTCCTCTGCAGATTTCACTCAAGTACACAGAGGAAATAAAGTGCTGAGAGTCATGAACACATCATTACTGCAGAAACAGAGACATTCACTCATCAGTTTACTGATGGATTTACTGCTGATACATGTCAACTCTTATCAAAGTTTAAAGCTACAGAGTCTCTGTGGGATTTGAAGATGTTTCCTGCTGTTAAATCATCACATGACAATCAGTCAGAGCTCTCAGCTAAACAGCTGCTGTGATTCCTGGACTTCAGCAGAGGTTCTGGTCT
>JAJDFG010000688.1:12500-17500 GCA_021039105.1 Scomber colias
ACTGAGACACATTCGATAACGTGGGACAAATAAGTTCTCCATACAAACACGCTATAAACAACTAAATCTCTCTTGAACAATGTGGGCTTTCGAACACAGCCGCCCCCGACTGTCAACATTGACAGTTGAATCCAAGGTAGAAAGGTCACTCAGGTAAGTAAGTCCTCGGTTTCCTCATCTTCAAGCTTGGGGAGTTGGACCAAGCGAGCTACTGGTCGAATGTATGTCCGATCCTTGACCTTCACAGCAGCAGTCCGAATACGCCCATCAGCTCCAGGATAAGTATCCGTCACCTTACCGACGGGCCATGAAGCTCGTGGGAGTTGGGGATCCACGATGAGCACCACTTGGTTTGGCATGAGGCATTTCCCATCCTTCTGCCACTTCTGTCGCTTCTGTAAAGTAGGCAAGTAGTGACTAATGAACTTGGACCAGAAGTGGTCAACAAGGACTTGACTATGTCTCCATCTGCGATTTCCAAGGGTGTTGCTTAGGTCATAAACTGCTTGAGGGAGTGAGGCATCGTAGCGTCCCATCAGCAGAATGCTAGGTGTGATGGGATCCGGATCTGCTATGTCTGATGAAACATAACCAAGAGGCTTAGCATTCAAGATGCCTTCCACTTCCACTAGCACTGTCTGGAGCACCGTTTCAGATACAGTCTGGTCTTTAAGTACAACCTTGAGGGCAGTCTTTACAGACCTTACCTCTCTCTCCCATGCTCCACCAAAGTGGGGAGCACTGGGAGGATTGAAGCAGAAGGTGATCTGCTGTTCTGCCAGCTGTTCCTTTAGAGAAGGAGTCATCGCTTCAAAGGCTTCACGTAGCTCTCTAGCTCCACCGACAAAGTTTGTCCCATTGTCGGACAGGAGCTCAAAGGGTTTGCCTCTTCTGGCTATGAAACGACGCAATGACATCAAGAAAGCGTCAACATTGAGGCTGTCAAGGAGGTCCAAATGCACGCACCTGGTTGTCATGCACTTGAAGACTATGCCCCAGCGTTTCTCGGTTCGTCGTCCAATCTTCACCGTGAATGGTCCGAAGCAATCGACACCAGTCGAATAAAGGGGTGGCTTATACAGCCGTAGACGAGCTGGTGGCAAATCCGCCATCTTAGGGACTGAAGGATTGGCTCGCCATGACTGACAATGCATACAGTGGTTTTGGTACCTCTTGACCGCTTCCCTACCACGCAGAATCCAAAATCGGCGACGCAGTTCAGCCAGGACTCTCTCTGGTCCAGGGTGCAGGAGCGTTTCGTCGAAGTCCTGGATGATGAGCTTAGTCAGAGGATGCTTTGGGTCTAGTAAGACCGGGTGGATTGCGTCTGTCTCTAGCTGTTCAGCTCTTCGGAGTCTCCCACCGACTCTAAGGAGTCCTGTCTCCTTATCATACTCAGGAGATAGTGAGCCCAGCCGGCTATGGGATGGTAGGGGTCGGTCTGACATGAGAGCCTTAACCTCCTCGGGGAATGACATAGACTGGGCTTGCTTTAGATGGAGATTCTCTGCTTTGATGTAATCAGCTGCCTCAATAGATGAACTGGTGCCTGGATCAGCTGCCCCGTGTAGGGATCGCACTGTTGCTTGCATGAGGTCCTTCCATGTAGAGAACAAGCTGACATCAGGAAGCTGAAGAGAGGGGTCAACAGTCACATGTGCGCAGAAAGAGGACTTCTTCAGTTCACTATCCTCTGGCCCTGGATAGACAGATGGACTGATAGGCCAATGATTCTCAGAACAATGAAGGAAGTCAGGACCTTGGTGCCAACGGTGTGGTCGGGAGAGTTCCTTTAAGGTCTTGCCACGCGTGATGTCGTCAGCGGGGTTATTGGCACTATCCACGTACCTCCAGTTGCTCACATCTGTAAGGTTCTGGATCTCGGCCACACGAGTGCCCACAAAAACCTTGTAACTACAAGATTCTGACTGGATCCAGTGGAGGACTGTTGTGGAGTCCGACCAGAGTGTGACCTTCCTGCGGAGGCTGGTGCATAGCATCTTGGGATTTCCATCTGAGCCAGGTCGGGAATTTCCTGTTCCCATGTTAACCATCTGTCTCGCAGGCTCTGTGGTTGAATTGGGTCATCCCAACCGATTCTTTCCTTACAAAGGTCCTGGACGAGAATCTTGGCTCTTGTTGTAAATGGAACAATGTACCCTAACGGGTCGTACTGACATGCAAGTACCTTGTAAACGGTCCTTAACGTGGGTTCTGTTCTCTCTGCTGGTCTGTGTTTGTACTTCAGTGAGTCGCGGAGGCAGTCCCATCGCAATCCAAGAGTTGGATCTTGTAGGTCTGTACTGGATTGGGAGAGCCATAGCTCACTGCTCTCAGACCGTACATCAGGTGGAAGATGCTCAATGACAGCTGGAACGTTGCTAGCCCACTGGCGTATCTCAAAACCGCCGGAGTGGAGCAGCTGGCACAGCCTGTCTACCAGGTCCTTAGCTTCCTCTTTTGAATGTGTACTGTGGAGACAGTTATCCACGTAGAATGACTGCTCAACACAGTCCGCGAGGTCGCTGTTGGTTTCCTGAACGTGCCGCTGCAGGGCGTAGATGGCACAACAAGGACTGCAAGTAATGCCAAACGGTAGGACTTGCCATTCATAGATCTTTGGCTCCTCTGTCCTCTGCATCCCCCGCCAGATGAAACGCAGGACTGGTTTGTCAGTTGGCAATAAGCGTATCTGGTGGAACATACCCTTTATGTCTCCACTCACTGCCACAGGATACTGCCGGAACCGAATGAGGACTCCGAGCAACGATGGGCCTAGAGTAGGTCCGGGCAGGAGAAGGTTGTTGAGGGACTTCCCGTCGTACTGGAAAGAACAGTTAAAGACTATTCTGTTCTTGTTGTTATGCCGCACCATATGGTGAGGGATGAACCAAGACTCGGGGGTTGACATAGCTGCCTCTGGTGGCACAACTGCTACATAGCCCATCTTTTCGAGCTTCTGGATCTCCTGGCAGTATACCTTGGCTCGTTCTGGTTCTTTGGCAAGTCTCCGCTCTGTACTTCGGAGGCTAGGTAACACTGCTTCCATAGGAGCCTGAAGGTTTGGAGCGTTGGCTCGACGAAGCAATGGCGTGGCATATCTCTGTATCCCACCAACAGTGACCCTGATGGTGGACGTCTGAAGAAGGTTCAGGGCTTGCTGGTCTTGCTTTGACCGGGTTGCTTGCTTCTCACTCATAAAGGGGAGAGTGTCAATCTGCCATAGCCGCTCTACGTTCTTTAGGAGCTCACAGGTAGGCGTGACCGTTGCGGTGAACAAGCATTGCTTTTCGGATGAAGCTATGTGCTCCGTGCTGGTGGGACCTTGGAGCGACCAACCAAGTTTGGTGTGGACTGCAATGGGTCCTCCTGGTGGGCCCAAATGCACCGGCTCTATAGGTGCAAGAAGATGAGGCATGTCAGATCCGATGAGCAACAGAGGTTGGACATGGTCGACAGGAGGCAGAGGTAAGTTGCGGAGGTGTTTATACCTCCGTTGGAGGATTGACACTGGATAAGAGTGTTCTGACAAGCCTAGATTGTCAGATGTGAATGCTTGACGTACGTGATGCTTCTCAGCAGGTTCGATCGGGGAAGATACATGAAAAGTCACTGAAGCACCGTGCAGCTGCACTACGTCCTGGTGAACAGTCCTGATGGTAAGCGTTTCAGGATGTAATGTGAGGTTCAGATGTTGGACAGCTGATGGCAGGATGATGCTTCGCTCAGAGCCATCGTCCAGGACTGCGTAAGTCTCTAAGACTCGGTTCCCATTGTGAAGTAGGACTTTCACGATTTTCAGCATCACCTTGGGGGATCTGTTTGGTCTATCTAAGTACACCTTTGTCGTGGGGGCAGTCACCATCAGCACACTCTTCTGTGTTTGCTGGACTGCATCATGTAGTATAGTCAGATGCTGCTCCTTGCAGACATTGCAAGGTCGCTTGTGGGTACAAACGTCAGGCTTGTGAGATCGTCCACACCTCCAGCACCGTTGCCCGTCTGTTAACCAATCCACCATCTGTGCTGTGGTCAACGTCTTGAACTTGAGGCAACCGTTTAAGAAATGCTCTTTGTTGTTGCAGTGTGGGCAGTATGGTTGAGGTTTAGATGAAGGCCTAGGCTGGGCAGGCCGTCCTTTGGAGCCTCGCTGATCACTAGCAGCCAGGAAGAATGCTGTGGGTTTCTCCTTTGGTATACTGAGAGGACGTTGATCCCTTTTGGTTGGCTTGGGAGCCTCATAGTGGTAGAGTGAAGCTGCTCTACCTGCGATGCGCTTGGCCTGAGATTTCATCTGTAGCCAGGAGCTCAGATCTGGTAAAGTATAGGTTTGGTCAGTTCCTGTCCGAAGAATGCCTTGGTTCAGACAATATTCTACGAACCCATCGCGATAACTTGGCGGCATCTTGCTCAGCAGTCGGTCAATGTGGGATCCACATCTTAGCTCGTAGCCGTTCTGTCCCTCCAGAGTCCTAAGCATGCCTACTAGTGACTGGATCGACAAGGCGAACTCATCAAAGGCTTCAGAGTCTCCAAACCTGATGGCTGGGGTGTTCAGGATTGCGCCTAATTCACTTTGGACAAACTGGCGGGGTTGACCATACTTGTCCTGTAGAGCTTGCATAGCCATGGTGTACGGCTTAAGGTCGTGCATGTATGCTTTAGCGAGTTGGAGTGCACTATGAAGTTTCAAGTGTCCAAGGAGCACCTGATACTTGTACTGCTCATTGAGGTGCTGATGGCTATTTAACAAGTTGTCAAGGGCCATCTTCAGTAGGGCAAAGTCGCTTTCTTTACCACTCTCGAATATGGGGATCATCGGTTTCGGGATGCCATAGGACGAAGCGAGGATTGGAGAAACATCGGGCACTTGTGGACTGGGTTGGGTCAAAGCTGGAGTGGCGTATGACAGTGTTTGTACAGGGTGAATGAAGGCATTCGGCTGATGGTAGTTTGCTGCCACCGAGCTAATAGGTAGGGTCGCAGGAGGATGAGCTAGT